>JBBPKG010000061.1:0-11247 GCA_038089115.1 Fistulinella cinereoalba | reverse complement strand
TTCAGGCTGCGTTTATTTGTAGTCGTCGGCTACGGCAAGCACTAATATGTGCCTTGTGGTCATGATTGGATGCAGAAGTGGCATCATGGGTAGACGAAGCAACGGCGCAAGCTTGTACTTTTACAGGCAAGTGCTAGTGAGCACTCAGAACTACATACACAGCATGTCTCCACGTTCATTTAACCCCCTATTCTCAGGGGTCCAGCAAAAACTCGGCGATTTCGTTGAGCTGATCTTCTTCGTTTCGACACTTTGCAACCCAAAGCTCGCCGTCTTTCGTTCCTAGTAGATGCCTGACCTGTATGATAGAGCTCGCGGAGGCCCACAGAGGTAGCGAGGCAGACAGCGGTGATTGATCGCCAAGCAATGCGCCCGAAAGTGTGGGTTTGGCGGTTCGACTACCCCTACTAGTGAGCGCGGTCCGGCAAGAATAGCAAAGGTGGTCTGATATGGATGGGAATTTGATGGGCGTAGATAAATCATTGTTCGATGGTGCTCTAATCGGGAAATGAATGAGATCCTGGCCGAGTTTCTCGTCGGTGTAGGATCGTATTGAAATTTGGCTCTTCCAATCATCCAGCCCTTCTTGGATAGGCCTGTTACTTTCAGTCATATGTCCTGCCGCTGAGAGTTGACACTGACCGCTGACAGAGAATGCATAAGCCTAGAGATGCCCTTTTGGGCTCCACTTTAGCACAAGTGCGAACGATGGTGGAAACGGTCGAGGGGTAGTCCTTTTCCAAGCCGATGATAAAATCTGTGATGGTACCAGTTCAGGGTAGCTCGAATTACAATAACCGCTGAATACCTTTCGTCAGACCAGGGATACCAGCAGTGCTACGCACTGGTTTGTCTCTGCCGACGACATGGATTGAGTTCCACCATGCAAACATTGCGCATTCCTTCATGGTCACATCTCTGAGAGGCTGAAGTACACATATGGTAGCTGAATTTTGGTTCAATGCCGGTATACCAGGGTTCCATTCTTCATGAAGCTCTTCAAGGATTGAATGGCCACCTCCCATAGCGATGCAAGAGATCAAGGAAATAGAAAGTGCAGTCAATGATGTTCCGAGCAGCAAGTGTGATGCTCGACGGGATCGGGCTGTGTATAACAGCAAGAGACGGATAATGACTCTGACGGCACTTGAGACGGCTGTTTGCGTGGGCAGTGATTGCAGATATATGCGCAAGGCGTCAACGGGAGGGACGTCGCGGGATGGGGCAGGACATAGTGCTGTTAGAAAGGTACCGTCATTGTACACTCCAGAAGACACATCCCCGAAGTTACCTTCAGTGAACAGCCCATCCTTTCCTAGTTCCAGTACAAGCCGCGACCCGTCTTCATTTGCCGTGACTGCATGCCACCATGCTCCGTCGAAAGCATCTTCAAGGCGGAGCGGCAGGAAGTCGAATTTCGGATAGGATGTAAGCACTTTCGTAATCTCTTCTATTCTATCACGCGCCTATGATTTAGTTATAGCCGTTGAGGAGAAAAAGTACGATCATTCGTACCTCGGGGAATGCATTACACACCTCTACATAGCATACTGTACACGATGTCCATACATTCGCGGTCCGTGGATGATTGGTACCTCGTCGAGGCTCGCCATTCATACAGGGCGCGCGAGCGAAGTAAGTTCTATCGACCATATCGAGGAGGACGGATGAACCCAGGCCACCAGAGAATCCCAGAACAAGGGACCCTGAGGCTTTGATTTTCGGTCGTTTGGATGTCCCGGCATTAGCGTTCACAAAAGGTTCCAACGATCTTCGGAACTTAAGGGTCACCATAGGAGAGAAACATTCCCTGGCAGGAACAGTTAGATCGACAGTTTTGTTAACCTCGAAATAACAGAACAGAATAGCTTACCTGCAGTATACGGTGTGTCGTATCACGATCTTCCCCGGACTTGCCTTACACTTGATACAGTTTCTCCCTCTGCTAAATCTGAGACGCCCTGTCAATGGAGGAGCAATTTAAATTGCTCAGGATCAATATTGCCTCACTTACGAGGCATGAGGTCGTCGTCGTCTGCGGATGGATTTCCGCAGGACGACATGGTACCAATGATCAATGGTTCACGTTTGTGGCAGACTATGTCGTACTGGGAAACGGTGTCACGTCACGCACGTCAACGCGTCATGCCCGATGCACCCACTCAATGGCATCATATCCAAGTTGCATCTACTTTCCAATGTTTGGGACTGCAGGCTCTGATTACAATCAATGTATGTCTTCGGCTTGCTTAACTCTTGTGGATACATGACCGCCAAAGAACTTGGTCGATCATGCTGCTAGTGGCAGGCCGTACCATCCCCGGTACTACTCCGAATCTGACTCGCCTCGCCGCTTCAGCTGCAAGACACAAGGAAGACATGAGAAGGGCTCGGAACTTCATGTTCGAATGGTAGACTGTACTCCACCGCGTCGACATTCAAAGCTAGCTCATCTGGTCACTTCACCAGCCTCCGATGAGTTTTCAATCGGCCCCGCTGCCCATCCGTCGCTGAGGTTGTAACTTGTGGCTGGTAGTCTTGTGAATGGCTGAATCATAACGTCCTTTGTTTATAAAGAGCAGATGGTCATGCAGCGCCACTTACTTCTCTTCCCAGAAGTTGCACCACCATATCGATCATCTGCACTCCCGCCTTTATCGACAAGCTTGTGCGCATGGTAAGCAGAGCCGTTGTAATGACGTATTCGGGTGTGACGCTGGCATTCAGAAGACAGCCCGGCTCTCGTTGCTCCCTTTCGCGGTTATGTCGGCCAAGAAGGTCGCTAAGCTACTCAAGCCAGCCAGTCGCTTCTTTGGATTAGCTCTGGACATTGACGCTTCCACCATCCCCAGCGTCGAAAATGGCATGACAGACGACCATGCGGAGCCTCTGTTCTCTCCACCTATGCACCACCGCGCAGAGCTTGAAGTCTGCGGCTTCACTACGCACGGGTCTGCTCCTTTCGTAGGTCCGGAAACAATTACCGTCCCCGTCATTCATGGCAAGAAGGTAGCCGAGGGGCCTATGGAAGACTTAGCAGCTAGACTTCGCGTCCCAGCCGAAACATCATCGCCGTCATCAACTGGACGGTTTCCCAAGACACATCTGGCGCAGGTTGATACTGCCCCTTCGAGGCCCCTCTTCGACAGGCTACGTATGATCAAGGAGGAATATTGCGAACAGCAAGTCCCCAAAGCTTTCGGAGAGGAAATGAAGCAACCGGGACTAAACAGCACAGACGTTCCTCTGTCAAGCAGTGCGTCAGAGGTTACCATCTACTTATCCAGCGATATGCTCTTCAATTACTTTACGGTTTATGGCATCGGATCGGACAGCTATGGCGCTACCACATCACCTTTGGATACTTCCTTTGCAACAAGCGTCGATACAGAAGAGGGTCGCGACCCTATATTACCCGGTGCACCTCGCCTTCGCCGAGTACCGAAGTATGAAGATCTTAGGGTTGGTCGCCCTCGCACTTGCAGTTCGCTCCTCGGCTGATGCTACTGATCCAGAACTTGGGGACCATCGAAGATCGTGGCCTGTCGCGTTCAGACCCTTCCTGCGGCTCGTTGGCTTCTGTCAGCAGTGCAACACCGCCGCATAGATCGACCAAGTTCGGTGGTCTATGGCTAGGTAGATGGTGTCCTCCTTCATTGGCTGGTTTTGACAGACATACCAGAGGTTTGAGCGCAAAACGTGCACCCCATCGGCCCGCCAAACAAACAAGTACAAGAACCTTTAGGTGGGCCTCTCATTCCTGACTTACCGATGGTCCGGTCGAAACAGACGTGGCTGGGTATGAGACGTCACGAGCCTTTCTGCGCGGCGTCGCAAGACCCAGAGTGCCCATCCCGCCTCCCGCTTCCGCCAGATATTACATGCCATATTGATATTGATCCTTCTTCTAATATGTACGCGATGAAGGTTCGGAAACGTATGCGTGTGCTCCCTCATCCCTCATCCTTTCCCCCCATCCCTATCTGGCCGTATGCCACAATAACACGAGGTCGCGTCAAACGCCGATCCAAACGAATCTGCTTCAGTTTCCTCTGCCCATTATTCTAAGGATCTTGGCCATCGAAGTACGGTCGCGCCGAATGCCGATCCACACGAATCCGCTCCAGTTTCCTCGGCGCGGGCCTATGGCCCTTGGGAGCACAGATCTATCTTTCGATGGTTGAATACCTGCGACGGTCTAGTTGCCACAACCCGGTTGTCCCTTTCCCTTGATTCATTGTTTTTTTTTTCGGCCATCCGAATTGTTCGTGCCTGCCTGGACTCGGTATGGTTTTCTAGTACTCTCGGCGCCTTTTTTTCTTCTCTTCTCTCCTTTTTTTTTGCAATTTATTGCCACCTGAGCTTTGATCCGAAGGAGGGTTATCAATATCGTCACTCTTGGAAGAAAGGTAGTCGAATAAACTGCCGAGTATCAACGATCAATCGATCGTCGATCATATCCACGCAATCGAGCAGCCGAAGCAGGTGCATGTCCGATCTATTTCGGGGCTCATGAAATTTATGTGTGTGTATCCTGCGTGCCGCCTCGCTTACCACATCGACGTTGGCCATACCGCAAGCAGGAATTCTGGGTTATCGTGCTCGCTACTACTGAATATGCAATTCCCCCGCTACATCATATGGCCTTTATGAGTTCAACTGTCCTTTTTTCCTCTCTCATGCGATGTCAATTCCTTGACTCGTGCACATGCCTCCTGGAGCGCGTCGGCGATCACATCGAAATCGGAAATCTACCCCCCCCCCCCAACGTGAACCTCAACACGGCCGACACCACCTGTTCGAAACCACACCCACCTCGTTCCAGATCTGTGCGGAGCACCGGACCCACCACTTTCCATGATGCTTGTATGCAAAGGCAAACGTCTGCCGCTGGACCAAGAGCGTGTCGAGAAAGATCCGATGCACCGCGTCCGAGGGGCCGACATCGCCAGCGAGAGGCAGCTCCACGTTGACCTGTCCGCGAGCAACGCGATCAGCCAGTCCTGCCCGAGAGCAGGGAGACGGCCGACTCGCCATGTTCAACGTGAGTTCGCCGTCGGGGTCCATCACGCGCGTACCGAACCGCTCGGCGAGGTGCTGGCCTCCGCGGCGGGCCAGCGTGCGGGTGTACTCGTTGATCTTGTGCTCCCCGCCCAACCATTCTCTAAACTCGATCGCTGTGGATCGGTTAGCTCCCCGCCCCAACGACGAGAATTGAATAGGGTGACCTGCGCCGATGCTTAGGTGTGGAACGTAATCGATCGTGGCAGTCCCTATTCAAGGGTTGAGCAAGTGAAGTCCGAGGTCGGAAGTATGTATACATTCAAAAAGCTTGACAAAGTCTTGAGGACCCTGGTAGTCATCGTCCTGCGGTGAATGATAGGTATTCGGGATAGGGAACGGGGATTGGATGTAATGCTGGTTTCTGAAACGCTGCGTGATGAACCGTCACACACAAGCACTTGGCCGACCATTCACACCTCTTTGGGACATACAACACAGCACTTCCCCGCTTGGAAAAGAGCCACTTGTGACAATTCTTTGAGCGGGCGCAATGAGTCGCATGCCACGAGAAACAGAATCCAGAGGCATACAGACACCCAAAAGTCGGGCCGGGCCACCGACAGGTTGAGATCGAGCTCCTGGCCGATCGAATGAGCACCGTCGATGACGCTGATGACGCCCGCCGCGCGACAGATAGCCACCATCTCCTTCCAGGGGAGAAGGACGCCCGGGAGAGAGGCGATGCTGTCAATGACTGCGACGATCTTCCTCTTTCCCGTGACATCCGGTGTTTTGGTCAGTTCCTTGATATGCGCTTCGAAGTCCTGCACGATCTTGGCATGCGTCGTCGGAAAGTGAAGCCCGAACGTCGACACGGTTGGATGGGGCGGGCGATCCGAGATGTACTTGAGCGTCTGGGACACGGAGCCGTATGTCGTCGTCGCTGGTCAAACACGTCAGACAAACCAGGTGAGGCTCAAAATAGATAACACGCCTCCGACGAGAATGTCGCCCTGTTGGAAAACAAAGTTGCAGAGGACGGTTGCGAGGCCGTGGGAAGTGTTGCCGACGATAACGCACTCGTCCGTGTCTACTCCGATAAGCTTGGCGACGCGTTTGCGGACAGAGTCAAGGTAGGTCATGCAGTGGAGCCTTATGAAGGTGTCTGGGTTGGACTCGATCTCATCAGTCAGCTTGTCGCAGTAGGCGCGGACGGGAAGCGGCAGGGATCCATAGGAGCCTGTGGGAATGTGAAGCGCAACAACTGTGAAGCGGACGGCCTACCGTGATTGAGGTTAACATAGTTGGGGCTGAACCCAAACAGCGGGAGAGTGTCACGACCGAAAGCCGGCGGGGTCGTCTTGTACAGCTGCGTTGGGCTGAGAGATGGCTCTATCGCACTGGTAGTCATCCTTGCACAAAGACTGAAATGACGAGATAGATAAGGTCAACGCTTTACGAGATGGTGTCGGATATCGATGAGCTATCTTATCTAATATCGGCATCATCAGGTTTACCTTTCGCACCGAAAGAACATGTCCGATTGCATCATCGGATATCAAAAAGACAGTGCTCGGCGACACGATATGGGTCACGGTGCACGACGGCACGATCGTCGTGATCGAGGATAGTACTATCGTTTCATTCGCGTCACAGGAAGTAGGCATTTCCTCTGCATCGAGTCCGTCATATAATTGGTAGTGGTAACGGCTCGGATGCACCAATGGTCACTGTGATGAACGAGGCCACTGGAAGCTATTCGAGACACGCCTGGAGACCAAGGGTTCGCATAGAGCTCCAGGACCTGCCAAAGCTTTTTCGTGACCGAAGCAACCGGCCATTCGAGACTACCACAACCGAATCCGATACCACTCACCGCAAGCGTCAGGGCAGACGTAGCGTTTCGAGCCAAGCTCAAGTTCTGACATCATATCTTGCATACTCGAGGCAACGACCACCTACATTCAAGGGTACTAAATAACCCATGTACCGTCCCCCACCACAGACGGCTCATAGTCCTGCGTCGCGGCGAGCGCCTTTGCTTTGGCGCACGCATCTTCGAGCGCATTCGCAATCACATCAAAGTCGGATATCTGGCAATGGTCGATGACAAGACAAAACAGGTGGTATTTTGGACAAACCTCGTTCCAAATCTGGGCGCAGCACCGAACCCACCATGTACCATTGTGCTTATAACCCCCGGCGAACGCCTGCCACTGGACCAACAGGGTGTCGAGGAAGAGCTGGTCGAGGGCGTCCGATGGCTCAATGTCGCTAGGGAGAGGTAATTCCACGTTGACCTGTTGCGAGTTAGAAGATCAGCCAGGAGACAAAGATAGCATACCATGTTTAACGTCAATTCACCGTCGGGATCCATCACGCGCGTACCAAAGCGTTGCGCGAGGCGTTGGCCGCCTCGGAGGGCGAGCGCGTGAGTGTATTCATAAATCTTGTGCTCTCCGCCCAGCCAATCTCTGAAGTCGATCGCTGCGCACACAAGGTCAGAAACGACGGCAAGTACGGATAAATCGTGTTGACCTGCGCTGATGCTCAATTGTGGGACATAATCAATGGTGGCGGTCCCTGGATAAAGATAGGCTTTCAAAGACATGGAGGCGGCGTATATGCGCACATTCGAAGAGCTTGGCAAAATCCTGGGGACCCTTGTAGTCCTTGTCCTGCAGTGAACGATAGGCGCTTGATGTAGGGAAGGGGGACTTGATGTAATGTTGGTTTCTGATACATTCTCAGCATAAACGAGGGACACAGGAGCACATGGTGGCTACCTCTTCGGGACATACAGCACAGCGCTTCCCCTCTTTGAGAAGAGCCACTTGTGGCAGTTCTTGGTGAAGCACTTTGTCGGTACACACCAAATGGAGCAGAGGTCAGGGACGCACGGAGACCCAAAAGTCGGGCCGAGCCACCGACAGGTTGATATCGAGTTCTTGGCCGATGGAATGAGCGGCGTCGACGACGCTGATGACGCCTGCCTCTCGGCAAATGGCCACCAACTCTTTCCAGGGGAGGAAGACACCCGGGTGGGAGGCAATGGTGTCAATGACCGCGACGATCTTCCTCTTTCCCGTGACATCCGGTGTTTTGGTCAGTTCGTTGATATGTGCCTTGAAGTCCTGCACGATCTTGGCATGCGTCGTCGGAAAGTGGAGGCTGAACGTCGACACAGTGGGGTGTGGTGGGAGGTCCGAGATGTACTTGAGCGTCTGGAACACGGAGCGATATGTCGTCGTCGCTGGAGGAGGGATGGAGAAATAGAGAAATAGAATCTGAATAGCGCACCTCCGAGGAGGATGTCGCCCTCGTGAAAGACAAAGTTGCGGAGAACGGTTGCGAGGCCGTGGGAAGCGTTGTTAACGATGACGCACTCGTCCGTGTCTGCGCCGATAAGCTTGGCGACGCGTTCACGGACACGGTCGAGGTAGGTCGGGCGGTTAAGCCGCATGAACTTGTCTGGGTTGGACTCGATCTCATCAGTCAGGTTGTCGCAGTAGGCGCGGACGGGGAGCGGTAGCGACCCATAGGATCCTGTAGATATGTATGAGGTTGAGAATGACGTTATCGAGCAGCGGACGCAGACCGTGGTTGAGGTTGACATAGTTGGGGTCGAAGCCGAAGAGCGGGAGGATTTCATGACCGAACGGTGGTGGTGCGGACTCGTAGAGCTGGGCGGGGTCGACGGGTTTCGGAGGCGGCTTTGACGCAGTCATGGAGTTCACAGGCTATCTTATCTCGGACGTTTCCGCTTGGACAGCTCTTGCGTTTGCACCTCATCCATGGCGTCCGCCTTTTTCTATGGCACGTTGATGCACCCAAAGATACTGAGGCGGGTCATCGGACACGACGGCGCCGAGCTCCGGATCGGGGCGGCGTTGTTGCAGGTGAGTGCACACCTCACGGGCCTTATCACGACACGGACGGGCTGCAGGACTACACGAGGCACAGAGTCAAAGTAGGCGGCAACACTGTGGTGCATGCGCGATGCTGACTCGGCTGGACAGGGCGAAGATTACCCGGCGATCGTGCCGTATGCGCAGAGCCGGACCATGCTCGGCGAGATCGATGGCGAGGCGAGATGCGTGCGGGGATCGTGGGTGACGGGCCTCTCTGAGGAGGATGTGCGGCTGCTGGACGTGTTCGAGGGCGATGTGAGTGTGCGCTGGCGGGTGTCGGACGGGGCTGACGACGGCAGGAATACACGCGGGAGGCGGTGCGTGTGCAGCTGCTCGGGCGGGCTGTTGGGCTGGACGAGGCGGCGGGCGTGGACGGCGGGATGGAGGCTGTGGAGACGCAGACGTATGTGTGGTGCGGCGGGCTGTTCCGGCTCGACGCGGCGGCGTGGGCGTTTGACGAGTTCGTCGCGGCGAGTGCGTGGAGGTGGATCGGCCCGGGGAGCGCGGCCCGGCCGGACTATGCCGAGGTGGACCGCCGGCGTGCGATGAACGGCGCGATCGTCCGTGGATCCGAGGCACACGTCGTATAAATATCACAATGTCCTCCGCCTGACTTTGCAATGTCCTGGCTCAGACCCGCCCTCTCCGCTGCCATCGTCGCCGCCTTTCTCCTCTTCTTCCTCGTCGCCGGCATCATCGACCACGCACAACAACTCGCCCGCCCGTGTACTATACCTCGCTTCCTCACACCTCATCTCGACTCACCCATTGCCAGCCTTCCCCGACTTTGCACGCTATAAGCTCCTCCGCACCCTCTCGGACCACCATTTTCCGAATGGTACGTAACAGCCCGTGCGCCGAGTTGCGGGCACCGATCTGTTCTTTAGATCGCCACAGTGACAGGCGCATCATCGCCGTGGGAGATATCCACGGCATGAACGCATCTCTCGCGTGCGTCCTCCCGCTGCCTCTCCTCCATGCCCTCACACCACCCAGCGCACTCCTCCACAAGCTCACCTATGACCCCCACTCCGACACACTCATCCACCTCGGCGACCTCGTCCCCAAGCACGCCAAGCTCTCCTCCGGCCCCGTCCTCGCCTTTATGGCCACGAACAGCATCCTCGGCGTGCGCGGAAACAACGACCAAAAGGTCATCGAATGGCGAACTTGGATGGACTGGATATCCACCCTCCCGGGAGGTAAAAAATGGCTCGAAGAGCTCGATGCCCTATGGTCCCACGTAGACGGCGACGGCTTCGTGCCCGAGCTCGAAGCTTGGCTCAAGAAGAGCCATCGAAAGTGGAAAGCGTACGTCCCGGGCGGCTGGAAGTTGCAAGGGCTCCACTTCAAGGTTGCCCGCCAGCTATCACAAGATCATTATGATTATCTCCTCGCTCTGCCCTTGGTCCTTTATGCACCCACCGCGCATACCTATCTCGTCCACGCCGGAATCCTGCCAGCCGACCCCACCCGCGACATAAACCACCCCAGGCAGCCGTTATCCCACTGGCCCACTCACGCCAAACCGGAAGATGGCGTGGACGTCCTCCGCGGCCTTCAGGAGCTCGCACTGCTCAACGATGTCCCGCAGAACCAGGATCCGTGGGTACTGATGAACATGCGCAGTCTCTCCAAAAACGGAAAAGTCAAGGACGGCAAGAAAGGCACCCCGTGGGCAGAACTATGGAACGATGTCATGGGCAAATGCCGCGGCTTGTCTGCATCATCTGATACATCCATGTCCCACAGCCATCCACAGTGCTTCCCGTCCATGGTCATGTATGGCCATGCCGCAGCACGAGATCTCGACGTGAAGCGATGGTCAGTGGGCACTGACACAGGCTGCGTAGGTCGTCCCTTGAATATTGTCATTCCCTTGATGGACGTTTGCTAGGCCTATGGCCGTCGGCTGACTGCCGTCGTTCTCGACAGGGACTCTTTTTCGTCCCAAACTCATCCGATGACCTCGGATGTATCCTCGGAAGACTCTGTCATTCCGTACGGCGACGATGGCAGAGCCCATATCGTCAGCGTCAGATGCCATATTTAATGGGCACTTTAACGAGCTTACAATTATGCGTAACGTATTCTTCACGCATCTCAGAGTTTGTAGTTATACAGTATATTGCGAGCTACCTACTCTAATCGTATACTTAGTGGCCATTCCCTCACGAAAATTCACTCATACTGTTACTACATAGTACAAGGGAACCCTTCGGGCGCCAGTTTGAAAAAAGAAGGCAGAGTAGCATATTAGAGTAATAGAGAAGGAAAAACAACGTTAGCAGTCGTTTGCTCTGAATTGGAACGACCGAGTAAAGCAAGGCAT
>JBBPKG010000060.1:48138-72739 GCA_038089115.1 Fistulinella cinereoalba | reverse complement strand
TATGCCCCCGCGTGCGCGATATACACAGCCACTTGCGCGATATAATGGACCATGCGCGATATAATGGACCATGCGCGATATACACAGCCACATGCGCGATATAGTTGGGAGCCGTGCGCGATATAGTAGTGGGCTGTGCGCGATATAGTAGTGGGCCGTGCGCGATACAGCAGAGTCTGGTGTGCAATTCAGAAGAGATCACGGGAGACTCAAGCTTGGGGTGGCACAATGTCATAGAAGTATACGCTACTACACGATAGACTCGGACTTATCCAACATGATGTCGGCCCATTTTCGAGTGGCACGCCCAATGAATAGCTCCTCCTGCTGGAACGCTTTCCCCCTGCGAACCGCAACCATGACAGAACGTAAGCAATTAGGTGAAATCCTCCCAATATCACCAATTAAATGAAACTCTTCAAAGCGCCGAAGCGCATCCTTGTAGCTCTGCGGGTTCCTCCCATCCAGAATATACCGACCCATCCCATTCCACCATAACTGGCACCAATCGATGCCACAGTGTTCTTCATCGAAGCACTCCACAGAATGGATCATGGGCGGCGACTCACATGCGATGATCCGTCGATGCGTTTGAATCGTATCATGTGCCTTGAGAACGGCCACCCATAGCTTCGGGTCCATTAGAAAATAGTCTTCGTCCGAAAGCTTATGCAGGGGCGTCCTGACGAGCTGTGCAAAGCCGTACTCGAATAGGTTCCTGACGCCATACTCGACAGACAATGAGATAAGGCGGCAAGGCCGTATTGTTGCCCGGCGATCATAAATCTGTTTGACAGCAATTTCACGCACGTCCTTGGATAAGAAATACCGGCTCAGTTCGAGCAATTGAAATAACACGTCGTTTGGTGCCTTTTTGGAGTCTGGGCGCCACCTGTGAGCGTTTGAACACATTAGAATACCCGACGAATGCACAGTTGCATAAGCATTAAAAGTACGTACTTTCCATAGCATACGCACAAGAAAAGTTCAAGTGCTGTCTCACTGACAGTTTCCGGTAAATTGATTGGTATGCCCTCACTGTGGCCATCCGACGGGATCAAACTGGCTTCTGATTGCGCCTTGAACATGTCATGGAACATGTCAGACTTCTCCGACAGTATACTTTGATGGATCTTGAAAAGATACCGTCCAGAATATGCCTGTTTGACGTGGTACTTAGTAGTAGGCATGCTTAGAAAATTTGAAACTATCACTTACTTGAAAGACGTGCGTCCCATCATTATAGAAGAACATTGGATGGCGCTCGCGTTGAGCACATTGATCATGGCGTTCAGGCTGGCCATTCAAACCCAAGTCAACTTGAAGCGCATCTGGGGCCATGGTTGACGAAAGTTTTGAGTCGTCGAGGCGATGATGTGGCAGAACTTTGATGACATAATGCGACGTCCAAGTTGCAAGTCCGGTGCTTGGCACTTCGAACACTCAGGTTCATTTGGCATCTGTCACGCTCATGATGGTCGCACCGGACGATGACTTGGACTATCAGGCTCCATCATGGCCAGAGTTTCCACCGCTTCCACCACGAAATCAATGGCCCGCAGCTGTAGGTTTAGCGCATGAACGCCTACAAAACATCTATGATTACGCAGCCCATGCCCTCCTCACTAACAGGGCAGACCCGATGCGTATCACATTTCACATTGATCGCATATCATCTGATGCCTTACCAGTGTTGTTGGCACTCGCTGGGCCTGTTGAAAGCGATACGACACTTCCAATGGACTGGCTTGAGCACGCTACTGTGTTGTTTGCAGATGTGGTCGCTGGCCTACAGGGTTTACAAGCAACTCTTGCAATATGGTAAGACCTGTTGAGCTAACGTTCTCTGGAGTCCATTAGTACTGACTTACGAGCATTGTGTAGCGACCAGGACACTGTACGAATCCCACAACTCACAAGACTCGAACACACTGGAAAACGAGGCCGACCAAGGAAGATAATTAATCGCTTGTTTGTCGAGGAAGCGCTGTCTAATTACCGGCAGCTTAGTTTTCGGGATATCGCACGTATCTTAAAAGTTCACCCAGAGACTTTTCGGCTGTATAGGTCTCATCATGGCATCAGCAAGCGCTACTCTGACATCACCGATGCTGAATTGGATGACATTGTCCGGTCATTCAAAACTGCAAAGCCAGAGTCAGGTTTCCGATACCTGATAGGATCCCTACGCTACCAGGGCATTCATATTCAACAGGCACGTGTACGGCGTTCATTATACCGTGTTGATGGCCTTGGTCGACACCTACGCGAGAACCGCCCAATTCGGCGGCGCCGATATGCAGTGAAGCGATCAAATGCAGTATGGCATATAGATGGCCACCACAAACTAATACGGTGGGGGATTGTCATTCATGGACTTATTGATGGTTACTGCCGAACGGTACCTTTCAGTTCTGTCATGCCAGTCGCGCATATCTCATACTTTTTTTTAAAAAAGGTTACCGGTATCCGGGCAAGCACTGATAATCGTGCATCGACAATGATGGATGTATTTCTGGCAGCGATGGCAAGATATGGCCTTCCATCTCGTGTGAGAGGTGACCATGGAGGAGAAAACATAGATGTTGCAACCTACATGGTAATGAAGCGTGGAGTGAACCGGGGCTCTTTTTTGTGGGGCACGTAAGGGAGCCTTCCAGCCATTGATTTATGTTAGTATACTAAGCTATTGCTTTCACAGATCAACCAGGAACTCGAGAATTGAACGGCTTTGGGCTGAGGTGGGGACACAGTTTGTGCGTCGTTGGAAAGCATTTTTCATGCGACTCGAGCGACTCCATGGGTTCAATGTTGATAAGATGGGCCATCTTTGGCTGATACATGTCCTTTTTCTTGACGCAATCAACAGCGACTGTGAGACATTCCAGAATGATTGGAATCACCATCCTGGACGAACGATGAACAACAAGAGCCCCCAGGTATGTCAACCAATCAGTATGGTTGCGGTCTGCCATGTTATGACGCACTTTTCACAGGATACGCGTCTTATTAGCATTGCGACACATGGTATTTATGACGACCCAGGCCAGCAATCCGAAGAACGATCTGATGATCATAATGTTCATGGTGAGTCTCATGAGCTTAAGTGTATTACGAACGTACATGAAATAAAATTTCCCCAGCTCAGCGGGATGAATGGCAAAATGTCCGCCATGCAACCATTCATGTCCGTCAGGAGTCTTCTCCATTTGACGGCACTGACGCCCATGAGCGTTTTTTCACTATACTCAAGACCATTCATGACGAGAATGTTATACCGGAGGGGTATAATCTGCTAGATGGCGAAATTGATGCGGGAGAGGCGGCGATGATCGAAACCATTTCCTATGGAAGCCATGGATCCAAGGCGTTTACTGTATCTTTAGTAGATTCCATTTGGCAAGCTCGCATCGTACTCTGGGCACAGGCGGCAGCATTACTTACTGTCTTCGAAGTAGCTAGGTGATTGTGTCATGAAAATGTGATTACTCAATGACGGTTTATAAACTATGTCGCACCGATCTGTTGCGCTTAGCTTGTAGCAGCCTCCACATCACCATCATACAACTACAGCCACGACGAGCAGATGTCTGACACGGAGCTGGACCCGAGGTATTGCCGGGAGTTCGTCAATGGTTCACAATGCCATTGTGAATTGTTCTCAGAGCCAGACCCGACGGCAAGACGCCTTTGCCGTGAATGTAGCCATGGATTTAGCAAGCATCCTAACGCTCTCATAGCTATTCAGAATTCACAGGCTCAAGGCCCAACTGTCAATCCCGTCGCTGTCCCGGACCCGGAGCTGCAGGCTCGTCCCTCTGCTCAGCAACAGCTGTTGGACATCTTTCACAAGCGGACTCAGCCTCAAGCCGCTACAAATTTGCCATCAACCCTGGCCCCGCTTAAGCACGTTAAACCAAGCTTTACTATGGCAAAGAGTGAAACGCTCAAGAACTTCCGCTCCCTTCAAGGTTTTGGCATGCAGCCCACTGGCAGACAGGTGGCTAAGGGAATGGTCAGTGCATCAAACCCGTCCATGTTCAGGCCTGTAGACTCACCATTGTATAGCGGAAAGCCTCTCAGGCTCCCTCTCGCATCGCATCAAGAAGCAAAACTCCGGCGACCGGCACAAGTAATGACTCCATGCTGGCATCGGACCGTGACCGTGACCAGTGGATCAAAGCTAATAACTGGATATGTTTGGTTAATGCGCTTGACGTACGTGGCCCATGTCGAGACCTTCATGTATACTAATCTGGTATGGATCACAATAGGATGACGGTTATTTAACCAGCAAACTGCCAGCACAGGTAGCCGACCGTGTTGAGCTCGGTAAAATGGTGAAGCGCGGATGTGCATTTATTGGACCAGATGCGAGCGATTTCAGTTTCAATGTGAATTGGACTCACGAGGAAGTTGATCGGTACCTTCGCCACACTGTCTTCAGGAAGCCATTTGAGTATTTGGACCTTGTGTCCAAAGGAAAGGGAAAAGTTGGTGCGCCAATGAAGCAGTGGAAGCTAATCAACAAAGAAAGGCAGCGGTATCAGGTTGTGGATGAAGATTACCCAGACGGAGGGAAACTTGCCTTCTATCGTGGTCGCCAGAAATGTGGCGCCGCTGATGCATCCGTTATCATAGGTGAGCGCTCTCAGTGGCCTGTACTATGAGAAGAACTCACCTTCTCTTGGTTATACTAGCGCTTTGCCCAAGCATTCCAGAGGAGCAAGTGGAGTCTTGGGATCCAAGCTACGTGAAGCCTGTCAAACGGCCTACAGATTCAGAAGACGATCTAGAGGAAATCGAGTCAGATTTTGGGGAACATAAGTTGATGATGGCGGGCCCAAGCCAACGTCACCAAGGTGGAAGATCTATTTGATAAGCATGTGCGTGTGAATTTACTAAACACTAGGTGGTTCGAAACGAGGAAGAAATCCTTCACCTACCGCCAGCGCTGAAATCATTGACATCAGCTCCGATAACATAGATTACCCTCCAGCCAAAAAGCCACGAAAAGGTAGGTGGTTAGATTGGTTTGCAACGTGCGCTGTTAATAAGATAAATTCAAGTGAAGGGCGAATTGGACGACATGATCGAATGTTTGTCTGGCTCCATAAAAACGGTCATCAATCTGCTCACCCCCAGCTTTAGTTTTTTCGTCTTCCACCGATGGTAGGGTGACACCGGAACTTGAAACCACCCTTCCTCGGTCTTTTCATCAAATGTCGCTTTCGCCCCGGCAGCTCCGAGTCAAGAAAGAGGAAAATGGGCACGGTGCTGCTTCTGCTGATGGCGCCAAGCACTATGCTGCAACTCACAAGTGTGTTGGTCCTCCCAAACCCTTTGTCGAGCCCAGCTTTGAAGACATCATCTTTCGTCATGTTCCTGATCCAGCGGACCCACACGCCCCAGCCCGCATCAACCCTTGGTCTGATGACTATTTCCTTGGTGATGATTATTAGTTGTTCGTTTTGTCCCTCATGATTTCCGACAGTCACCGCTCTCCATTATTCCTTGTCCCTCATCCTCATGTCTCCAACAGTCGCCGTTTTTTGTTCTACCCATTTCATGTTGCCATCAAGAGATTTCATATCAGATTGTTTAAGCCATTGACGACACATTAATCCCCTTCTCTTTACATGGTAGCTAATAGCATTTTAAGTTTTATAAAAGGTCAACTCATTTTCTCCTTCTCCATCCTCGTGTGATGTCGTTGTGTCGCTTCCGGTACGTGGGAAATTCAACGAGCGCGACTTGGACCAACTCAAGCACCTCGAAGATATCGCTGACTGTGTCAGCCTTAGCCCCGTCTGCACGATGTCGTTGCCCACGATGAACAGGCAGTCCACCGGCATCAGCCTCCAGCAACGTCTCGAGGGCGTCGTTGACCTCGCCGGCCTCAGCCCCGTCTCCGACGATGTCATCGTCAGCTGTCTCCGCGAACGCTTCATGGCTGATACCATATACACCAGTGTTGGCTCCTCCACCCTCGTCGCCGTAAACCCTCACAAATATGTCGCCTCCAATGCCGACTCCGTCCTACAAAAATACGCTGCAGACTACCGTGACACCACCGAAAACAAGACAACACTCCCCCCGCACATCTTCCAGCTCGCCAATAATGCCTACTACCACATGCGCCGCACCGCCCAGGACCAGGCCCTCATCATCAGGTACGCACGCTCACTTCCTTCCCATACCACCTTACAAATACCTTCGGTCCGTTGCTTCAACAATGCCGAGTGTGTCTAGTTGCCGCAGAACATGCCGGGTGGCCTCATCCATATCGTGGTCGAGGCACTTGACAAGTTTTCAACCAACGGTCAGCGTTTGTGGAGCGTCTCGTTACCTCCACGGCCCTCGAAGACTTCTTCTCCAGGTCCCTTCCTCTATATTCTGGCTGAAGAAATGCGGCTTGATGCCTAGGCTCACTCTCTTCAAACGAGCTCAGCAGTCGCGACGAAGGAATGCACACCGATTTCACCTATTCAGCCGTCTCACTTAGTTACTACATTATTGTTCGTACTTAGTGAATACATTGAAAACTGGAAAGTGTGCTGTGTGGCATGGGTCCCTTAAAAACGTGCATGCGTGTTGCATATCGCGCAAGGCCTACTATATCGCGCACGGCTCCCAACTATATCGCGCACGGCTCCCAACTATATCGCGCATGTGGCTGTGTATATCGCGCATGGTCCATTATATCGCGCATGGTCCATTATATCGCGCAAGTGGCTGTGTATATCGCGCACGCGGGGGCATATTATTTCGCGCGAATTTTTTGGCGGATAACACGCCATATCCCAAAACCCAAGCCGGAGCCGTGAGCCCCTATGAGCCGCCCACTAAGGCCCGGCCCGGGGCTTCAAGCCGGGCCTGGCACATCACTACGCACGACCCTTGTATCGTGCACGGTGGTTCTCTGTATCGCGCATGTGGCTGTGTGTATCGCGCACGACCCTCTGTATCGCGCAAGTGGCTGTGTGTATCGCGCACGGCGGGTCTGTATCGCGCATGTGGCTGTGTGTATCGCGCATATGGCTAGGTTGTATCGCGGGAATTTTTTGGCGGATACCTTGCCATACGCTCATGCCAATGGGTCCAAGTTGGCCTTCCAAAGATGCTACGTGTCCTTGAATCTGAATCGGGCCAAAGCAAGAGCACACCACAAGCATTGGCTCGGACGAGATGGAAAGGGCGGACGACAGTGATCTCGAAAACATTTGACACCCAATCGCTTCTTCGTCGACGAAACGCTTCAAGGGTATCTCGATTTTTTACAAGATCATAGTGGCTCAGGCTCCCTTGCACTTGCACTTGCGCAAAGCCCCAGCGTTCTTATTCGAGTAGCGGACTTAGGGCTTGAGAGTGCTCGCTCGTACCCCGGGCTGTCGCACGTTCGCGGAACCATCCCTCAATTGTCTCTGGCAGAATATTGTTCGCTTCACTGGCGTTTAATTTGTCGGACGCGAAAGCTTGGGCAAGTATACGGAACCTGAAACTAAAGTATGGTCTGACTCCAGTGGCACCCACTCTTGCGGACTAGCATATAATTTACACGGCTTTTGAATAAGATGCTCTAGCCACATTTATCGCTTCTCAAATACGAGGCAATGACCGACGGATGAACTGAGATGTGGATCCAGCCCAGGCTATTGTTCAAGTGCTCTTTACAGGACCCAAGAACTCAATCCCCATTGATTGCAACTCGGGAACGCGTTAAGATGATGACCTCGTAATGGTTCCGACTGGCATGTGGTTGCTGCGGGCATTTGAGTGGTCGTTCATCGATGGGTGTGGTCACAATATCGAGATACCATTATATTGCTGCAGGTCGTCACGAACCGTAAACACGAAGTGGAGTTTAGCCTGTGATATTCACAGCATAGTGAACTAGAGAATACGGGGAGTTATACAAGAAAACATGGGAAGTGTTCGCGGAAATGAGGATGGAGAAGTTGATGTGGCATGTATGTATGTGGATGAGAAAAGAAGAGCAGGAACGTTAAGCTATCTAAGAGACTACATGCGATGTAGCACATACGGCGATTCACGCAGGCTCTTCCCAAGAGCCCGTCTTCATAAACTTGGCAAGGACCTCTTGGGAACCTTGCTTGAACGCTTCAACACCACGCGATGGATCCCATACTCGGGATCCCTTGCGGGGACGGGGACCTTCGTTCGGAGAACGCGGAGTCACGCATGAGTCAAAGTGAACTGAGGGTACAGAGGAAAGGTTGTCGGCCTCAACTGGTGTCAGCGAGGCCCGTTCATCGTGTTCATGTGAGCCGGAAGGGGATGGCGAATCATGAGAGCTAAATGTGGGTCTGGATAATGGAGAGGAGGTTGCATGATGCAATGCTGCAAGAGAGGGGGAACCAGGGGTTCCGGCTGAGGCAAACCAAATGCGCCTCAAACGTTTGTTCGTCAACATCGACTGTTCTGTCCCTCCCGCCACGAATGCTGGTGCCGTAGCTTGGATGCCCTCCTCCCGCAGCTCCCTGGGATCCGTCTGTACGCCGATGGAACGGTAGGTCACTGTGCGCATAGCCACCCCCAAGGTAGAGCTCCGTGTTCGGGATCTTATCGTTGTTTCTTCTTCGGAGTCAATCTCATCTTCGACATCGCCATCTCGACTGCCTGTTTCTAGTTCGTGTTCGAGACCGGCTTGTTTCTGCGAAGATAGGTGATCTGACGGGTGAGATAATTGGAGCGACGGCGGAAAGCCAGCCAAAGGGGATGGTATCGGAGAGCGGAAAGCACTCTTCCGATTGGGGGTGACAGGAAAGCGGGGGTGAGAAGTCGGTGGAGCCAGTGGAGCCTCACCGGGAAACACCCGTCCCGGAGAAAGGCGCGGTCGTTCCTCCCAAGGAAAGACGCGCTTCACCTTCTTGGGATCCGGGGTCGGAGACCCGCCGTCTCTTCCGATCACGCTGCGAAGTTTCGCTTGGCGATACGGCATCTCTGGTGTGGTAGGCACGGAAGTCGGGGTGATAGAAGCAATGGGAGTCGGCTGCGGCTTGGTGGGACTGGGTTCCAATGTAGTCAATGACGTCTCGGAGGACGAAGGTGACATCGACGACCAGTTCCGGTCCGTGTCCCATACTTTAGGAAAGTAGGTGTCCGTCGGAGCTGATATCGCGACATTGGGAGGTGTCTCGATTGAAGGGCTGGACATTAGATGTGTTCTAAACAAGCCTCCTCCTACAAATGCTTGCTGCGGCGTTTGAGTTAGAACAGTTTGAGCGCCCACTTCTCGAGTCTTTCGGTGCAGTTTAAGTGGAGTAAAAATATAGCGAATAGGCGTCGGAGGAAGGGATAACGGACGTGTGTGGGGAGCAGGTGGAATTTCATGGACGTCGGGAGTAGGTAACGTCGTCCATCTGGCAGGGGAACCTGATGGTAGTGACACAGTCTGGGCAGGAGGTGTCGTTGGCTCTGGCGTGACCGACCCAGTTGGAACAGAGGCAGATTCGGGTGCCTTCGTATCATCTTTTGGTACTTGTTCTTGCTTCCTTTCTGCACGCGTTCGAGGGCGTATCAGATCGAAACGCCCCTCAAGGGGCATGGTCCGATAGTACCCTTCCCCATCTGCCTGTGGTCCCGATATCCCGGAAGCCTCCGTGCCTTCAAGGGCCACACGGCGTAACTCCTCAAGGCCAAGCACTCCGCCTGTAACAATGACACGACGAGGGCCGTCCACATTCCAAACAGATGTATATCTGCTAGGTTGGAACACCGGCTCAGTAGCCCGTGAGCGATAATGCCGATCATATACGCTGTACCAGCGATCAACGAGTGAACCGTAGTCATATGCAGGTTGCTGCGTAACGGAAGCTTCGATAGTAGACATTGCAGTGATTTGGGTGAGTTGCGCAGAGGAGTCACCTGGCGCACGATAAGCAATGGAGTGCCAAGGTTTATGAGTGCCAATGAAGTGGACGGCTGCTATTTGAGGGCCGAAGCGCTTATATGCCGGGGCGTAGCTAGAGCGATTTAGTCAGGTGACAACGAAGGTTGCAGGGCGTAAAACGACTGACGTATAGATGGCTGTCGGCGTGGTGTTGTACGTGAAACTGAGTCTATTCCAATTATTGCCTCGCCATTCATTCAGGAGACCCTGATCCGCCCCATCCCAGGTGCCTCGTATGTTTAGAAGGTCCTGAAGGTCCTTGAACTTGTCCTCGCCAGGCGACAATACCATTACACCAGAATTGAATATATCCGGCCATCCGACATCTGGGACAGCAGAGAACTCGTGATTGATGCGGAAAAGGTGGGAAAGAGGGCGGAGAGGAAGTACATCCGCATCTAGAAATATTACTTTGGAGTACTGTGTGAGGCGAAAGACGTGCAATTTTGTCAGGGCCGTTTCTAGGTCCGGGCGCCCTAAATCCCCAGAAAAATAACGTCAAGATGTAACCAGAATGAAGAGAGTGATAGAACGGCAGGAAACAACGTTGCGTGGCCCAGCCCGGGTTCAGGTATGGGGAAGCGTAAACAACGTGGGGGGACTCAATTGATGGGCCACGCGAAGCAATCGATGGGCTCCCTCGGTGTGAACTCGTGATCCAAAAAATGTAAGAGAGGAGCACGCACCGAGTAATGTCAGGGAATCTGCCTCCGGGGGAACGATTATTTCCACACCGACAACCGCATTGAACGCCTGTCTGAGGAGTCTGATGGTGGTAATGTCGACTGTCTCTGGCGTAACCAGACACACGGTCTCATATTCAACTGTTTGGTCCGATGGCAGTGAAAGATGAACATCCTTCAATGCGGCAGCAACCGTGAGTGCACCTGGGAGATAGGCGTCGGAAGTGAGTAGTGTCACAAAAGCATAAGGAATGGACATTGGAAAAAGCCTAAGGATATAAGTTAGAATAAAAAGAGAGAGAAGAGGAGTTGGATGAGACGCTGCCAACGATTCCGTGGGGCCTGGTGGAGCTACCCGACTCAGGAAGGATTCTATCAGTGGCCTAACACAAACACGCGTAAACTAGTGTGGGTTACGCTCAGCATCCGTTTCAGTTGCTGAATACGCTCAACGATTCCAAAGATCGTCTACGCCCCTGCACTGCAGCAAATAGATCGCCACTCGGCGGGCCTATATGAGAAAAAGGCCCTGTGAAGTCAGGTGATCGAAAGATCAGTAAAGAGGCCGAGGCCAGAAGACAACTTGAAACGGCGAGCTCGAGAAGACAAGCCTCCATGTTGGACGTCCCGCTCAGCTACAATCGTATGTACCCGTTACATTCTCAAAAAGAACGCGATCCATTCAGACAATAAGCCAGAAGCAGTCAAGGGGATTGCCGAGTTCAGTAAGCAGTCCGACTGAGCCCTACTCTTTCAGCCGGTTCCTTATCGCTGCTCAGTTGAAGTAGCCATCCATTACATCCTTTATGTCCGCCAAATATACCCCCCAGATCTGTTTGTAAGAAGAAAGAAGTATGATGTACCGGTTTTTCAGTCTCGTCATCCTGCTCTTAATGAATACATCTCCGGCGCGCTCAAGGCCGTCGCCGAAGAGCTTGCTTTAGTAAGTTCGGGAACTCAGGATTGCAGCAGCTGTGAACCGTCTCGCGTAGGGAAATGTCCAGAGGGTGGCAGTCGTCATAAAAGACAAGGACCAAGTCATCCTTGAGCGCTTCATTTTTACCATACAAAACATGATCGAAGTCGAGGCTTACAATAGGGATGTCAGGTAAGTAACGGAAGCCCATACCCTTTGAGTTGCATTGACCCGGTGATTTTGTGCAAGTGTCCAAGAGGCCATGTCATCTGCGGCCCTCAGTCGATACTTCCGTGCATTTTTAGTTAAGCTGAGTATGATTGAATCTCAACTGGGCGTACTTGAACCCCAAGGTAACCCTGTTGTGTGTTTCTAGTCCAATCAGCTTATATCCACTCCGGCAGACGAGGCCTCATTTGCTATCTTGTTGGAACTTCGCGATGACAAAGAAACGTTTCGAGATGAGATGGGTGCGGACCCACCCCCATGGGTGCCCGCTGACAAGCAACATACCACTGCAGGAGCATCAAATGATGCTCAGCTTCATCTCCTACGTGTGGTTGAAACTGGTATCATCAACGTGAGCCTCGTCACATTGTCCCGGTCGCCTGCCTGACGCATGTCCAAGTTGTCTCTCGCTGTACAAGAGTCGGAACAGAAACTAGAAAGGTTACAGAAACCGCACAATTCAACTGGTTCCAATCAAAAAGGGGCTGCGAGCGATGATGTCGTGTGAAACCGAAGTTACGCTATTTGTTGTTGATCCAACTTCATCTTTATGGAGTACTTACATGCTGGCGACCGGTGGAGTCCATATTCAGAGACGTGGAATGGCGGGAGAAGTATGATAGACCAGTACTAAACGTCCACTCGTATACGCTGAATAATAGGTATAATTCTCTCCCACTCTTCCATCGCCTACGGCATCGGAGCTTAGTGCCACATGAAGAGAATCTCGAACAACTTACAGATTGGTAGAATTCAATCTCGCCGTCAGCAAGGTTGTTCAACATCTCTTTCATCTCCGCCTCCTTTGAATACTGGAAAACTGTTTGCTCTCGGAGTGTCTCATCGCTGAAGGCATCAGAAGTTTCATGTGCAGTTGTGACCGCATCTTGGAGCTAAATTCCAGAGTATCTCTCAGCAATGAGACGAGAGGAGCAGACTACATACCTCTTTAATCTTGAGGTCTAATTTTCGCATCTTCTCTACCCGGCTGCGATCGTCATCTGCACCGCGGATTGCGTCCACTTTGTCTTTGAGGTAAGCGCTCAGTCCTAATCCCGTACTTCCTGCGTGGCCGGATATAACCGCCGATAAGCGGTCGCGTTCGAGCGTGACACCAGATAGATAGTCAGAAAGTTCCTCAAAGTCGAGTTGTTTCTGATCGCGAAGCTTCAAAACAGCTCGATTTGCATGCGAATACGTAAGGAGGGAATGGAGGTGTACGAGGAATGGGTCAGTGGTTGTCTGCGTCTGACAGAAAGGGATGTGTCATGGCAGAACGGCAAACACACAAGGATGCCCAATACCTTGTGACGAAGAAGGGCGGAAAATTCGAGGAGGGTGTTCGAGAAGTGATTCAGTGGATCTGTGATTCCCGATTCCAAAAATCCTAGCCCCTGAACAGCGACAGCCAAATCGTGATAGTCGGCCGTAAGGTCTTCGCCAGAATCCAAGTATCCGCCCTGATTAGCCTTGGAGTTTACCAAGGATGTGAGCCTCGACGACTTACCATTCGTCCGCCCACGGATACGATTCCAAATACGTTCACTGAGGACCAGACCGTCCTCAAATTTGTCAACCGACTCACGCATATGTAGGAAGCGTTCGTCTGGTTTGCGGACTCGAGCAAAGGCATTCAGAAGGGTGTCTGAGATATTATCGATGATTCCAGGTGTGGGCTCGGGGCCGGGGGGGTGAGCAAGGTGCTGGTGCATAAAGACATGCTATGACAGAATCGCGGTGAGGGCGCCCAGAAGGAGACAGTTTACATACCCATTCTGTAGACTCAAAAAAGGCACGGACAAGTGTGCTGCGTTGCAGTGTAGGATGGCGTGCTATCCGCTGCAAGAATCGATGGAGACTTACTCGAATCAGTCCAGAGACTTGGCAACTCCTGAGTGGACCTACTCTAATCGACGGCGTTCCATGAACTCGGGGCTGAATCTATCACCTGTGATGTACTCTGAGGATGGTAAATGTCATGTTAATTAGCCCGCGGAGAAACATACCAAGTCGGTGCTTGTCCGGGAGTGCTGGTACCACGCATGCCGGAAAGTCCTTTACCAGATGATCCCGCAAGAACACGAAGTCTGTGAATCGCCGACGAGACGATGGGCTTTGGGAAGAGAATATGGGAAGACTCGTCTTTAGCTAGACTGAGTACTGAGCGCACACGCAGGAAGGGCGTCGCAGACCTTTGCTGTGACCAGATAGGATACGTATGCGTCCTTTGTCTCTGCGAGCTCCTTCACAGGATCCTTGACCATTGTGATGAGGTGGCCTTCCCACTTTGGATCATGAGGGCCGCGCTGCTCCTCGACGCCGGCCGTGCTCTGTTTGAACCCGGGTCCAGTGGGGGGGAGCCGGGGATCGACATCATAGGGTGCTGAGGCGGACCCCCAGGTCACACTGTCGAAGACGTCCTCGTCGTCGCCGTGCATGGTGTCTGCGTTGCCGTCAGATGTGCTGGTAACGTCGATGGCGATGGCGGCAAAGGGACCCTGCTTCACTTCAATTAGCGGACTGTGCCACGTGACGGCCATATTCAGCTGCGGAAGACGACGCTGCACAACAACCCGAAACAAACACCTTCTCGATTCGCCAAATAGTATCCCGCCCGTTATGGCGTGGTCGCTGCTGGCGTTGTTCAGCGCTGTCTCCCTCACCGCCGCCTACCAAGTCCCATTCTCGGCCTCGGACTACTCTAGGCAGGTATGCTCGGGCATGTGGGGTGGGCCTGAGACCTACATCAATGGTCAGTGCGGCAGCGTGCTCTAACAGGGTCACGAGCACTCACTTTATATCAGTCACATTTGATCCCAGTGCGTCTCATGGCCAGGTAGCTATGGTCATATACGAGTGGAAAGACGTCAAGTACCTGGGTCGAGTCACGTCAGAGACCGATGACACTCTCCCCGTGAGTCACGTTAGTGCTGCTCGCGCCACGGTCTGTTCATGGACACCTCATATCAGCAGAAAACCTACGTTTGCACAACAGACGCTGTGAATGCTGGCTTGTGCTCTTATGAGAACATCGGAAAATTCATCTTCAGCCCAGAGGACCCAAACGACCATACAGTCATTACTCAGACCAGCTTCTGGACAGCGAGCATCGCACTCAACCCGATCCCTCCCCCCGAAGATAATACGTCACCCCTGCGCCAAAGAGGCATTGCGCCAGTCGTGGTTCATGCTGTGGCGCGAGACAGTGATCCCCTGAACCCAAGTCCTCCAGGAACGCTAACCTACACATCTCCTATACAGTATCAGGTCCGTGAGACAGGGTATTATTGCGTAGGTGAGTAATTTCTCCGGAGATGGTGATAGTTGTATCATGTTCCTCTCTTGCAGCTATCATACCTGTCACAACAATGTCGCCAACAGCCTCCCGCCAAAATCCGACTGATTCTGTTTCCCACCCGACGTACAATGGCTCCGTCCTTTTTAGAAATACCTTCGACGGTGAACTTCCGGCTACTGAATATCCAAAAGTTGACGTATGTTTTCCTTCATACCTGCACAAGCGCATTTTCAGACACGATTCGTAGTTCTATTTTGCTATGTTCTTGCTATACGCAGTGTTTGGCTTAGCATGGGCGTATATTTGCCACAAGCACCTCACGGAACTTCTACCTATTCAGGTGCGCAGGCAGACAATGAGAGGATTTTCACTTGCAAATCACTTATATTTTGCAGTACTATCTGTCAGGTTTGGTCGGGTTCTTGGTCATTGAGATGGTGGCAAATTGGGGTGAGTTTCACCTTTATAGAAGGGGTCATTTGTCTAACAGATGGTAGTGTACTATAGGTATCTCAATGCCCATGGCAAGAACGTGGCGTCGTCCCTCTTCTTGATTGTCGGTTAGCGCGTTTCATTCAATGGGATTTACTTGCGTTGAGTTTCCTTATAGTTGCCATACTCGACGCGGGCAGGAACGCATTATCGTTCTTTATGCTATTGGTTGTGTCCCTTGGTCTAAGTGTCGTCCGAGAGTCCCTTGGAAAGACGATGCTAAGATGTCAACTCCTTGCGGGAGCACATTTCGTCTTTGGGGGTGCGTCATTCTGATATTCCGAATCCCCTACTTACGACCACCGAAGTGCTATATGCTGTTGGCATCGTCGAACTTCAGTTGGAGTCAACCTCGGCATTGATCCTCCTCTTGTTCATCATACCTCTAGCATTTACGCTTAGCGGCTTCCTCATGTGGATCCTGTACTCTCTTCATGGTCAGTGATATCCTCATGTGACGCGGTTCATCGGAATCACTCACCGTCATTTCTAGGCACAATGACGCAGTTGACCATCCGCAAACAACGGTATAAGTTGACGATGTTCAAGCGATTATACTTCATTCTGCTTGCAACAGTTCTCGTGATTGCTGTCTTTTTTGTCGTCTCATCTATGGCCTTTTCCGACAGGTTGGCTGAAGGTTTGTTTATTCGCTAGGGACAAGTTCGCCCCTGACAACATATCCGTTTGGCAGATTATGGTGCCAAATCGTGGCGCATGCGCTGGTGGCTACTGGACGGATACCTCGCAATACTCTACTTCCTTTCATTCTGGTCGATCGCTTTCCTTTGGCGGCCGACGGAGAACAACAGAAGATAAGTTCCTCTTTTTCCGAACAATGATGTACTCACCCATAGTTGGGGATGTTCACGCTCGCCATGTCCGATGAGCTAGCACAGGAAGATGAAGATGCAGAAGACTATGATCTCGAAAGCCTTCAGCGCCGGACGGTAGCCCGGGAAGATGACGAAGTCACACTAGTCAACAATCGTAGGGACCCTGAGGCACTGGCAGAAGATCACGTTGTTTTCGAGATCGGCGATGAGGATGCTGGCAGCGACGATGAAGCGCAAGGCACTACCAAAAAACACCGTGGAGAACGCAAGTCCTTGGAGGAAAACGACAGCACAGATGAACGAGTGGGCCTCATGGGAGGAAGACCACACAAAGACAGAACCGATTAAATTCAGAGTCAATCCTTTTGCATAGTCTATTATATTGTTTTTGATCTGTAGAATACACGGGCTCGATCGGCGATTGTCTGACCCCAACAGTAAAAGTCATCCTAAGTAGAATCCCTCACACGACCTGTAGACACTGTATAAAGCCGAGCGGCGATGTTCATGCTTTGAAGTTCCTGAAAGAGTGCATCGAATGAGTAAGCCATGATTTCACATGTCCTACACACCTGGAACAGCAATTTTGCAGCATACGGGATATACAGTTGAGAACATGCTGTCTTGTTCTTACAAGCACGGCACTGTTACCGATCTTAGTAACAGCAACGTTTAACAACTGACTTATCATACCTCGAAGGTTTGTTTTTTCTGAGATGAGATGAGCGATGTAAAATAGATTGTCATTGAATCAGACCACACTCACCAGGTTGGCAATCGCCGTGAGACCGCAACTGATCATGGCGTCAGCCCTTGAATAGGTGAAACGGCATAGAAAGCATACATGTCACAAACGTGCAGTCGATAAGCATCGCTTGCTTCGAACAAGCGCTCCTTCAAGAACGCCGCAACACCATGTGAAATCATACAATCACGCTCCATCTCTCCGAAACGGAGACCACCGTCACGACTACGACCTTCCACTGGTTGCCGCGTCAGAATCTGCACAGGACCTCTAGCACGAGAGTGGATCTTGTCGTCGACCATATGCTTGAGACGTTGATAGTACGTTGGCCCAAGGTATATCTGGGCCTGAAGCTTCTTGCCAGTGTGACCGTGGTACATGACCTCGAGACCACGAGACTGGTAGCCTTTTTGGCGAAGGAAAGTCGAGACCGACTCAACCGTGAGGTCCGTGAAAGGAGTGGCGTCGCCCTCATTGCCGATAAGTGTGGCAACCTTTGACAGAAGACATTCGACCAAGTGGCCGATAGTCATACGAGACGGGATGGCGTGGGGATTGATGACGAGGTCCGGTACGATACCCTCTGCGGTGAATGGCATATCCTCCTGACGATATGTGATACCAATCGTTCCCTTTTGACCATGACGAGATGCAAACTTATCTCCGATTTGGGGGATACGTGTAGAACGCACGCGAACCTTGACGAATTTTTGCCCTTCCGAGTTGGTAGTGATTAGTACTTGGTCGACGATACCGTTCTCGGTGCTCTTCAAAGGTGTTGAGACATCCCGTCGCGTATGAGTCCGCGTACGCTGCCCCAATTCCTCGCTGTCCGGGGGAATTGGTGCTGTCTTTCCGATGATGATATCCTCCCCCCTAACGTTTGTGCCAGGAGCGATGAGCCCATCATCCTCTAGTTTATCATAGGTCCCATGCTTCATGCGAAGGGTAGTGTCACGAGTCGGCTTCTCAAACTCTTCCAGCTGTTGAACACCGCTCTTCTTTTCGAGATCCATATAGCTGCGATAGTATATACTCCGGAAGAGACCTCGGTCAATGGAGCTCTGATTCATGATAACCGAGTCTTCTTGATTATAACCACTGTAGCAGAGGATAGCAACGATGGCGTTCTGACCGGCAGGAAGTTCGCGGAACTTGAGATATTCCATGGAACGTGTGGTCGCAAGAGGTTTTTGAGGATAATACAAAATGTTGGCCATGGTGTCCATGCGAACCAAGAAATTGGTGAGGTAGATACCCATAGCTTGCTTACCCATGGCGGATTGGTAGGTATTACGTGGCGACTGCATGGATATGAGGTCTCAGTTCGCTGCACGGTAAGTAATACGTACCTGGTTGTGGTCGGGAAATGGAATAATGCTGGCACAAACGCCAAGAATCATGCTAGGATGGATCTCACAGTGAGTCCACGTGTGCGCGTTGATTCCGGCCTTGAGTCGCGCCGCAGGGTCAAAGTCAGTGTCGTTCTCGTGGGGATTAATGCCTGCCGATTGCAACCTGGAGTTTTCCAGGTCCTCCGGCGTCATGGAAATCATCACCGTTTCTTCCTCCTCAGCATCCAATAGTTCAATTATCCCCGTCTTCACTAGTTGTTCCCACTTAAACTCTTCGCCATCGTCATCACGGTAGCCCTGATTCAGCCATTTGATATGCTTCTTCTGTAGCGCAAGCTGCTGATTTTCGACAATGAAAAGAGGTCTGCAAACGCGCCCTGCATCGGTGTAGAGGCGAAGCTCTCTCTCTCGAATATCACGGACTACAGAAACTTCGGGACTGATGTCATCCTTCCGGCGAAGCTTTTTGATCGTCTTGACGAGGTTTGCAGGATCACGATGGACGCCCATCCAGACACCATTCACGAAGACTTTGGTGCAGGGCGTGGACGAATGTGCATTTTCTTCAAGTGATTCGAGACCCCATTCTTCCAAGAACTCAATTACCGGAGCTGAATAGGAACCGACAGAGATACACGACATCAGTGCCAGATTTTTAACGAGTCCGCAAGCCTGTCCTTCTGGAGTTTCCGCAGGGCAAACCATCCCCCAGTGTGTATTGTGCAGCTGGCGCGGCTTCGCAATTTTCCCCTCCCGTCCAAGAGGGGTGTTACAGCGACGAAGATGGGAAAGTGTCGAGGCATACGTGTATCGATTAAGTACCTGAGATACGCCAGCTTTGGAAGCCATGGATTTCTTTTGATCGCCCCAGTTACCAGTTGCCAGCGAGTACTTTAGACCATTAGTGATAGTTTGATGTTTGACGGCCAACGAAAGGTTAAACTCCTTGTGGGTCTCTACACACTAAGAAAAATTGTAGGATCTAGATGTCGTAATAAACGTTTGAACATACCTTCTGCAGGTATCGGTAAACGTCCCTTGTTAACTTCTTGAAGAGCATCCGGAAAAGGTTTGCAAGTAACGGCCCAGCTAGGTCAAGACGTTTTTTGCCGAAGTGATCACGGTCATCGAGCTCTCTCCGTTCCAAAGCGGCAAGTAGCAGGCGATGGATCATATAACCGAAGAAATATGCTTTCTTCGATTCCGAACCTTCCGCCATAGAGACATGCGGTAGCATTTCCTTTTGCAAAATCTCCTGAGCATAACGGATACGTCGTTCTCTGGAAAGACCGGTCATAGTGCCCCGGTTCCCAATGAAGTCGAGGGCTACTTCACGGTCCTGAATGACGAAACCCTCGTCAATGCAGGGCTTCAGCATCTCGAGCATCTGAGAGTCTTGCATGTCATAGCAGATATGCTCGAGGATATCGCGGTCTGAGATTACGCCAAGTGCGCGAAAGACCACCCAAATAGGGATGTCGACACGAATGTAAGGAATTGTAGCTTTCATGACATTTCCAAGCTACATAATAGTAAATGCAAGTTCGGCGGAAAGGTGTAATACCTACAGATCGTTCTTGGTTACGGTGAAACATCTTGACTTGGAATTGACTGATTGTTTTCCCTCCTTTCTCAACGGCGCTCCGTATTTCAGCAAGAAAATTGATGGGAGAAGGTTGCGCTTTGGCGAAAACATAGACATGGTTTGTCGCCATGCGTTCCTGTGCGATGAGAACCTTTTCGGACCCATTGATAATGAAGTATCCCCCCGAATCGTACGGACATTCGTTGAGGTCATATAGATCTTGGTCTTGGAGGCCTCTGAGGATACAAAACGTAGACCGCAACATAATGGGAACCTGCGAAGGCGGTCATTTCGAGTGGAACGATCATAAACAAAGTGCTTGCCTTTCCAATCCAGACCTTTGTCGCGTCCTCGGGAGTTTCATGTCCCTCTGACTCCCAGATGACGTCTCCGGGCACACCATCTGGATCTTCACGACCTAGTAATACCCTCTTCTTCATTTCGATATACAGCGGAGCGGAATAGGTTAAGTTCCGCAAACGCGCCTCCTGAGGGAATACGGGGACTACAGAGCCATCTGCTTCTGTGACAGTCGGTCGCGAGAGGTATATCTGCCCGAACTTGATCTCATAGCGTCGTGTCATGTCCGATTCGTGACCGGTATGTTGATCGGCCTGGTCTAAAATGAGGTCTGCATTTTCGTCGACTAACTCCTGCATGGTGTTTTGAACGAATTCATCGAACGAGTCTAACTGCTGCCGGACGAGTCCCTTCTGCTCGAAAAAGCTGGAAATGACGGTCCAGCAGTCTTCCTGGGTTATCTCCTCGTATTCCTCTTCCTCGTCCATCCCGTAGTTAGAATCATCATACGAAAACGTATTTTGCGATGGGTCCGCATCTCCAATAAATGCTTCAGAAGGCGTTAGTAGCAGACTTATAATGATATGTACCTTGGGCCATGGCGTGGTCAAAGAATCCCCAGTGGTGGGTCTACAAGAAACCAGACGTCGCACAGACCGAATATGGTAAGCCTTGTTGACATTTGTTAGTGCCTATACATTTCGAGCTCCGCCCATTGATCTCTAACCATTACGTAATTGTCTTCCGAAGTCTACTGTACTACTAGTGAGACAACCTGTTCATCAATCGAAGTGCATTACTGGCATACCCTCACTGTGCTGACGAATTAACAATATGCCGACTTGAACATGGCGCTGACTTACACCGAAAAGCACTGCATGATTGAGGTAGTGATAGACCTGATACAGGTCCGTTCGCAGATCATACTGCTCCGCAGGTTCGCTTTTCGGCATCTGGGCATGGTAGTTCGTGAAGAATGTGCTCGGAAACCCCCCAAACATGCGACCAATGGCAAGGCTTCGCCAAGTTTCAGGCCGAGTTACTTCAGGTGCAGATCTATCTTACTCAGCTTCATTGTGCCCGAAATAGGAGGATGGGTCGAATATCACAGGCTGTCCGCTAATACGGTCTAGTCCCACATTCCCATTCTGCTCGGCTCGAGCTATCAGTGATGGCCTATGTGAGGAGGTTATTGCTATAACGTACCCAAAGGTCGCCATGCAAGAGGACGGGTTCTATCCTCAATGGACGAAGCAGCCATGGTATGACTCTTCATGATGAGTGCGCAACCTGGAAGAGAGCACTGCGGCCTCGAGCTAGGAATGACTTACCTCGACCTTACCTCTTCGCCCTTTGCAATCAACTCCATGTTCCGACTGCTACCTTTGAGCTTGAGTAGCAGATTTGCAATCATGAAACTGTAGCACTCCTCCCAAGTTTCGAACCACCGATTCTCCTGTCTAGTTGCGCCGCAGTAGGTTGGAACGCTGAAACCATAGCCCTTTGTACTTTTGAAAGTATGGAGTCCAGTCGCGATCCTTTTGGCGAGGAGCTCTGCTGACCTCCCGGACAATGACCCTATGTCCTTGTACTCGGAGAGAAAGTAAGGTCTGCCCATCGCCTCGTTTGAATCGTTTCCGACTACTCCAAAGGCGAGTACCTTGGGTGCTAGGCCTGGGGCAGCATCATCAATGGCTTTGAGGGACTCCGCCTCACCGATATACTGGTCCAGTTCAATAGGGCTGCCAACCTTAGCATAGTATTTGTTACCTGCAGAGGAGCTAATGATGGGCAGACTGAAAGAGAACTGCGTTCCTGGTTCTATGTGGTGAAGCAGGGGCAGAAATATACTGGCGACTTCTACCATAGCATGTAAGATGGTAAATCCTGGAACGGTACAGTGGTCGTGACATGTAACACGTGATCCGTGACAGCAGGTACTGCCGCGCCAGCAAACAATCTAATTTTAATTCCTCACTCAGGCTTGGCGTTCGGAGGTCGTGTTCATCGGACGCTCATTTTCTACTAGTTTGTACGGGAAAGCCTGGCCATCACGTGCGCGGCCCACTGTGTTCAGCTCTAATGTCCACAGTCAGACTGAACCCGCCAGCGAGTCAGCGACTTACTTCAATGCTTTGTCATACCAGTCTTGACGCCATTTTGGTACACCCTAGTACTCACAGCTTGTATTCCCTTCAAGTACCCATTAATACAGCCAGGGTATTAGCAAACCCGCCTAAGATTATCTTGGATGCTTCGATCGTCCTCTGGTTCGATGACTCATCTTCTACTGCGGCATGCATGTTGAAGGCAAAAATAGGTCGTTCCCAAAGAGTAAGCAAGGCCCGGGAGTCCAAAAGCACTGGCACGCGCGGGGCATGAGTATAATACACGAGGTAAGTGGCTTTTGTTCAGTGCTTCTGGGCGCATTTTCGGCCACTGACGGTCCCTGTGGAAAGGTGCATTGCTCATCCTTGCCGTGATTCTGGGTGGACTTTCTCATGTCGCGGTGGATTGGAACAGCAGAACAAGCGAGGAAGGCTCGAACGTGCGGAGTTCCATGACTGATCATAACGTGCGAAGTTCTTCCAACGATGAGATACCAGTTAAATGCGCATTATTTAAACCAGCTAATCCATGGACAGGACGGTTGCATACACTCATCCTTGCTCTTCGACCTTCCTCAGCTTACTCCTGAGACCACCTTAGCTATCCCAGATGGACTATCCACAAGTAGAGCACAAGGCAGCGCTCAGTGTAGACCAGGGAACACTCAATGTTAACAGGGCCGTCCCCAATGTTCAAGGGTTCTTTCCCCTAAACGAGCCAGCTGTTGGCTCCGCTTATACCAGCACAGTATGTTTATTCCCCACCGTTATCAGCTGGTTAAAATTGATTTCCACTCGAAGGATATTTTCCCGCAAAACAAGCAACTTCCTGTCCTGTTCCAACCTCTGACGATCAAAAATGTTACTTTCAAAAACAGGATTTGGGTGGTACGTTCGTCTGCCGTGTTCTTTTCCGCCTACAGGTTAATGATTTTGCCAAGTCCCCCATGTGTCAATATAGTGCCGATTACGGCCATGCAACTGATTGGCATCTCGTTCATCTCGGCGTTCGTAGGGTCTAGCTCTTCCGGCATTCTCTCTCTTATCATGGCTCCCGTACTAGGGCTTCGCCTCTCGCGGCGTCGGAGCCATCACGGTCGAAGCTACGGCAGTTGTGCCCGAGGGGCGCTTATCTCCGGAAGATATAGTGAGAATGACTCGGATCGGTTGTTGGTTGATCTCATAGATATCCAGGGACTCTGGGCTGACAGTCACATGGAACCCCTCAGACGCATCGTGAACTTTGTACACGCGCAAGGTACTGCAATTGGGGTGCAGCTCGGGCACGCTGGTCGGAAGGCTTCTACATATGCTCCATGGGTTCATGCGAATGCATCTGGGACCTACAGAACCGACACGTATCTTGCCCCAAAAGAAGCAAACGGATGGCCGGATGATGGTCAGCCATGTGTAGTTCGGCGACCACTTCACTGACCCGTGCTTCAGTCTATGGACCATCTAGTGTACCATTCTCCAACTTGCATGCTCAACCCAAGCCTATGTCAGAGGAGGACATCAGACATGTCGAGGACGCGTTCTTAGCAGCCGTGGAGCGCTGCAAGAAAGTTGGCTGTGAGGTTTTCAGGTGCTTCTCAACAAATGACTGAGGCTAACTTTACGATCAGTCGATTTCATTGAAATCCACGGCGCTCACGGCTATCTCATACACGAGTTCCTCTCTCCCTTGTCAAACTTACGTTCAGACCTTTATGGTGGGAACCTTGCGAACCGGATGCGTTTCCCTTTACGACTTCTCCAGCGAGTGCGTGAAGCTTGGGTGGACAAACCGCTCTTCGTAAGAATAAGCGCAACAGATTGGGCCGAAGGCCCTGAAAAAGGCGATGATGGAGAATGGAAGCAGTGGGGTGTCGAGCAAAGCAAACTTTTCGTCGGTGAACTAAAGGGTCTCGGCGTCGACCTTATTGATACAAGCAGCGGCGGTAACTGGGTCAAACAAAAGATCCCGCTGAAACACGGTTATCAAGCAAGTATTTCTTGTCGGTTGAGTGCGTGCTGTGCGATTGCTAACATGTTCCCGATAGGTTCCGTTTGCTGCGGAATTGAAGAAGGCACACCCTGATATCCTTATTGGCACGGTCGGCCTGCTCACGGATCCCATTGAAACGGAGTCATACCTCAAAG
>JBBPKG010000060.1:0-43687 GCA_038089115.1 Fistulinella cinereoalba | reverse complement strand
CTTCATCTCAGTCGTCCCTGCCATTTAGGATCAAGTTGTCTATTTCATTCGTCACTCATTCTCCCAGTTGATATAGTCCTGACAACCTCTCAGCACATGCAACAGGACCTATAGTGTTGTTGAACATCGGTTTGGTGCGTGCGAGCCACATCATCACCCCACCAAAGTTGGCCCACGCAATAAAGAGTCTTAGCATATCTGCTATTAGAACTTGTTGTTCGCTTTGTGGAGGATTTCTTACAGAAGCGTGTCATCTCTCTCATCGAAAATTTACAAGGTAAGTGCGACGCATTGCAAGGCTCCCCCCCGGTTAACAAAGCTCATATCACTCAAGTTTACCCGTGACGGTATACTACCTCTAAACCTAAGAATACGATCCCCTATACGCTGTATGCTCTCACGAATAAGTAAATTCTCATCTACTGCTCACCGGTCATCTTCCGTAGCAATGAAGACCCGGAAACCACGGAAACAGAAGCGGAAGTCTCTCGCTAGCAAGGACCATTTCGCACGCTTAATCCGCGAAATCGCGTCCTTCGACGGAGAAACATCTTCCTCCACTACTCAGGGAGAGACACCTTCAAGCCCAATCACACCCAAAAAGATGCTCCCTACCACAGCGAAACTCAACTATACCAACGTTCTTATCATCGAGCGCTTTCAGGCCGCCGTGGAGAATCGTACCTCTACGTGCCAGAGACTCGAGCAACTTATCCGTGTCTCTCGCACATACACGCCATCCGCAAAGAGCCGGCTCATCGATTGTCTAAGAGACGAATACATTCGTGGAGACCAGACACGCAGAATCATTGAGGATCTAAGACGCTCTAACTTTATCAGTGCTTCGCCTTCTGACACAGAAATGGAGCCCATGCGAAAAGATATTATAGAGAACACCACAATACTTGTCGAGGGGAGCAAGGGGCTTCAGGCTATCGGAGACTACATACTAGTACCCAGTCCTCGTGATGCATGAAACAACCGATTTACTCGTTCTCATGAATATCTAACAATTAGTCATCGCGACATTCATTGGGGTTCGTTTACATCCTACAGTTGCCAAGATGCCATAAGCGGTACCCACCGTCAAAAACCTCTTTCCGAGACGACTTGGAACTTGGATTCCTGATATGTAGTTGGCGCAAGGCAGCCTCAGGCTCAGGCTCAACGGACGATCGCCGCGTCTAATCACTTCAGGAAGTTCTCGGCGACGGCCATCACAATTTCACGTGACCGAACTTGTCCAGCGAACCGCCCTTTTTCGACAATCTTTCGCCGCATTGAAATTGTCAGTAGACTTAAAGACTTCTCGAACCTCAGAACTATGCAAGGTCGGACCTGTCACTCACTGTATCGCATGCCTGAAATGCTAGAAATGGGAATTCCTGAACATGCCAGTGGGTCGCAGAGCTAGTATATGACACTTTCGCTCCCAGCCCTGCACGGCGGGATGCTCCATGGACACGCACAAATTGGAGCGATAGAAGTGGCTTTTGATACAATGAACCCTCATTTCCGCCTAGGTGAGGTGGAAAGGAACCGTGATGGACTCGGAGAATGTAATAGATATTGCGGGTCTGTCTTTGGAGCCAATCAAATGTAAGCAACCCTGCCTGGTGACACTGGCAGGATCCAAGAACTGAACACCCTGAACTCATATCACACCGACTCCAGACAGGTAGTTTCTCAACCAAAACCAGACAGCGGAGATCTTAGTAGCCTCCGACAGAACGCGGCCTTTCAAATTCGAAAACATAGGTGTAGCATGCCTCCAAAACGTGCAAACAGACTCAAAAACCGGTCCTGAAGGGCTGGCTGACGCATCCCTCTCACATTCCTCTCAACCTTGTATCCCCATTTTTTCCCTTCGTGCCCGCATTAAATGTCCGTTCCCTACGAACAGTTATGTTCTCCTAGGAATACCGCCCTGAGGTTGCCGTACATGAGGCTCCCAAATTACAAGTCTCTGCGCCGTGGAAGGTATCATCCGTATAGTGCAACGCGCCCCAGGTTATTGGCTAGTTCCACGAACGCCATGGTGCGGAACACATTCAGTGCGCACCGGTGACGATTTTTGATCATATTGCCGTAGGAATGTGTCGAGATCTCCGACCTCGAAGCCGACATCCTACTTCCTTGGGTTGATCGGACCCCTGTCTCGCCCCCTCTCGTGAGGATGCAAAAACACGAGCTATCCAACATGCTCAGCTAACCACGGAACATAGCCAGCGATCCTCGAGGATAACTACCTGGAAAGCCTGCGTACTGTGGTTTCCCAAATGACTGGCAGAGATAGTGCCGAGGTGCGCGTTGGATCCGTCCATTTAGTCATTGTGAGGCACGTTCCCATCTGTATTGTCGTGTTGGTTCATTGCGCCGTACAGGACTTGGCCCTTATGCTCCGCAGGCGTAATCATTTGCACAGAAGCAGCTCGGCGGTAGTACGCAATGAATCTCCTGCGAGACTCCCTTCTGCTCCTACGATTGGCCCGTCCACGTAATTGGTCATCTCACCGTTGTGTATCTCCTGAACTTTGGCTTGCGTATGTGTACATCTGTCTAATGGAACTTGTTATGATTGGTGGTGCTACTATTTGGTCTGTGAGCGGATCTCTGAGCAGTGGGCGGCCAGTTTTAAATGTGACTTGGGACTTGTCACGAGGCCCGGTCTAAGGGGTGCTGGGACCCACATTTCCACTGCTTCTTGCATGCTTGGACTTATCGATCGGGTATCGATGACCACACAATCTGGTGCTCGACAATCCCGCGTTCGTTTTGCAACCGAACTGACGGTGCCACCCGGGGACCGGTTGAGGAAGGTAAACACGCACTCTGGGACAAACCTCGACGTCCCGAGGGCGGCCCAAAGAACCCACCCTAATGCCTATTTGACAGGCCAGGAGCCATTCCTTTTACCCAAAGGTCGCTCAGGAGAGGGGGCGTTCCGAACGTCATTCTTTCTTCGACCTTTTCTGGCGATGGGGCAAACTCTCGTCCGTCCCGCATGACCAGACGGGGCACAACTGGTTCGAAGCACTGGCTCGGGTATGTCATCAACCAATTCCTAACAATTGTATCCGTGACACAATGGGGGCAGATTGCCGCTCATGGAGGAGACTGGGTTACTCTGATTAGCTTACCCGGGGAGGAATCATACAGGACTAGCGGAGGTCGACATCCACAGGGCTCGTTGCCGACCCATGGACCCTGCAACCGCACCGACTGCACCCCCACGACGCCATCGTTCCACATCAACGTTCGTGCAGACGGCACCTCTTGAGATCATACAGCCACTGCATGCATACCAACAGACTTCGGCGAAGGCTAAGTCGATGGATGGTCTTGGGAGATCAGTTATGCTATAATATTGTTGTAACACGTACACACAACGTAGAACTCCAAAAAAAAATCTCAGTCCGCATCGCGCACGAGGCCACCACGCCCTCTCCTAATACGATCTTCTAGACCGCCCTTACCACCAAACACCCTCTTCTGCTCCTGGCTCAAAAAGCTGCCCATGCCTTTGGATTTCGATCTAGCTTCGTTTTCGGCTTCCAGTTCGGCTTTCTCCTTCGCTAAGAGTTCTCGCAAACGGTGCTGCCGGTCTGCCTCTGCGACTGATGCGTTGCTTTGCATGGCAGCTAAACGGGCAGCACGGTCCTTGACATCATTGGAGAGGTGCGAGGACGAGTCCGCTGTTTTTGAGCGAGATTCTGATGGAGGGGGGGAGATCCGGTAGCGCTTTACATCATCTTCTATCAGGTCAGGACTCCGTCGGCGCTTTCTGTGCCCATCGGAATGGCGACCCGTGTATTCTTCACCCTTCGAGTGATTGCGCCTATTGTCGTCGGACTCATCAGAGCGAGGCCAAACGCTAACCTGATCATCCCGACGCCTCTCATAATACGCAGGACTATGGCTCCGGCTCCCGCGTGAGAGGTATTCACTCCTGCGATCTTCGCGATGAGAACGGGCAGGCGAGGGCACACGACGAGCGTAGGGGCCGGGCGAATGCCTTCGATGATCACGGTCATAACGCTCATATGAACGAGATTCGTGCCTCCGACGATCATTTGTGGGACTAGGGCTTCGTGATGTCCGTTCCCTTGTGGAATAGCTGTCCTCTGCCTTTGCCTTCCCCTTTCCGTCCTTCTTTTCCCGCCTTTTCCCCTTGTCCTTGCTCTTTTTCGGCTTAATACCATTTCGTTCCTGCAATTCACGAAGGCGGAGAGGATTGGACATTAAGGCCTGGAAGGCGGCTTGCTCCTGTTGTTTCATCGCCAGCAACGGGTCCTCGCGAATCTTTGAAGCGATATCCCGGATAGTGTTGGCATTCTGGACGGCAATGAAATTCTTGTGCGAAGCACCCAACTTGGCAGCGCATTAGACAATGTATGGTAAGTCCAGAGAGATGCATACCTTTGCATTATCATCCGCAATCAGCATTTTGTCCACTCGCTTCTTTCCAAGAAGATAGTCCTCAAGGTCATTAGGGTTTTGGTTGGTACCAGTCGCTGGAGTGGTATACATCCATTCTAGTTTCTCTGTTCGCTTCTTCCCAGTTTGCTCTTCCTGAAGGCGCTGAAGTTCCTGAAGTTGGCGTTCCTCTTCCTTCTCCTTGCGCAGCTGGTCAAGTTTCTTCTTTTCCTCGAGCTGAATGATGCGTTAGTTCGAGATGAGCGACGGATCTAAGCGCAGGTGCGTACAGCCTTCTTCTCCTCCAACCAGACCCGCTCCTGGTTCTTCAGGAGGAGCGGGTGCCAGGACTTTTTCATGTTCAGGTCTCCGCCACCCATCTTGACTAGATTTCACGTGAATGGGGCCAACTAGAGACTGTGGTGATGACGGTCACTGAAGAGATTCAAAGGAGCGCGTTACGTGATCAGTTGACCGTCTTTCAGACTCCGACTCCCTGGCCTGCGACTCGAGCATAGATATTTTACATAGCACCTGCATCCCACTACTGACGATTGTTGGGTGTCACTGAGAGGAGCGAGTCCAACTGGAAACCGGACACGCACGATATATATTTTGCCAGATAATAATGGACGGACACCCCAGGAGTGTTTGCACTTGTTTGTGTCAACCTCTAGCTCACCCCTGGCGCTCCGGCACTGCCCTGTCCAGCATGATCACAGCACTCATCCACCTTGGCCCATAATGCCTGACCCACTTGAGCGCTCTCCGGGCGCGCCGCCGTCAGAACCAATGTCCGTGTCCGTTCCGTAGGGTCTCGGTCTGGCTAACGTGTCGTAAAATATTTAGACCTCCACGTTCCATATACGCACTTAGCCGCAAAGAAATAACGCGCGGGATTGCCAATCGCTTCGTACATTCACGGACATATATCATCCTCTACCTGGGGATGGCTGTACTGTCGGTCACGACGGTTGCACTCAGCTTGTCAGACGGCTGTCCAGGGCTCGCGTTCTACGTTCTGGAAATCATCATCAACACTTCAATGATTCTTGAAGTGGGCGTCCGTTTCGTTGCTTTTGGAAGGGTGAGTTTGTGGGTTTCAGCACAGTCGTGGACACAAGGACAGCTCAATCAAATTTTAGCAATTTTGGAGGTCGCCTTACAACATACTCGATCTTATTCTCACCTTGTTCTGCGCGATCACTCTTCTGGTTCTGGCATTTGCAGGCTGTGGTTCCACGAGCAAGGAGGAAGAACTGTTAGACACTCTGTTGCTAATAGCTCGTAACGTGTTACAGTTTGGCCGTTTGGCTGCAGTGATGAGACAGTATGTCCAGCTTTTTTGATGTGTTGCAATTGTTCACAGGATAACAGGTCTGGCCAGTCAATATTCTCGCGACCAAAACCCATCGATATATCTGCGGTTCAGCGTTCGGGGTACCTCGACCTTGATCTCGAAGATGACGATGAAGATTCAGAGCTCGGCCGACCGCTGGTTGGTGCCGGTGAGCCTGGAGTGTTATTTGATGCACATGAGGATGCACGACCGGGAAGGATGTCGGATATGCCTCGTGCTGCACAAGCAATTTGTGATCGCGACGAAGAAGATGTCTGGGCAGAACTAGGCTGAGTTAGGGCAAATTGTTGGGCTACCTGATCAGCGTCGTCCAAGGCAGGGGGTCTACTCACTATGCTCAGGGTACCTTATGTGAGCGAGCTCAAGCATTTTTGTCTGTTTAGATTGTCGCTCTTTCACTCCACGTCGTTCGCTATTGGATTTCATTGATTTTTGATCAACCTCCTGTGGGGCAGGACCTTCCGAGTCTAAGGGTATGTTAGAATCTCCGAATGGGACCGTACGCCTGGCTGCCGAGTGCTCGTCGCCTAACTTCCGGGTTTTCATCGGTGCCCCTGCGGAAAGACCAAACATCCACTTTTCACCATCACCACGCTCATCACTGACATATTGCATCATCGTCTCCCTCGGCGGTGGGGAACAAGGCTGTCTGGGCCAGAAACCTACGTATGTAACCATGAGCGGGAACAAGAATTTAATACTGAGGCCGCCGCAATGTCAACATGCTGCGTCGACTTGTACTAGGCCGGGCTAAATTGGCCTCAATTTCTGCTTCTAACATAGCTTCAGCCTCTATGCTTCACCACAGGATGATACCTACTTACATGGACACACGCATACCCACCGAGATATATCCAATGATCCTACACAATTGATTGATATTACAAGTAGATTATCGTCAGGCCCAGAGACAACTTCAAAACAAGGAGGGAAGCGTCAGGCGCGTGTATTATCGGCAACTGGCCATCAGTCCGTCTCTTCCGTGTGGTACCCAGCACGACGCATAGCACCCAGACGGTGCCTTGCGGCGCCTAGTTCCTTTTCAAGCTTCAAAATCTCAACCTGCTGTTCCATCTCGCGACGCTTGAACTCCAAGACAGCCATGTTCTTGTAGTCGACTTCCTCCTCTTGCATCTGTTTGGCAGACACGGCTTTAACTTGTTTCACGAGTGCCTTGCACGCTTCGGTGACGGCCTTGGCGGCAAGTTCAAGTCGCTCTTGGGTTTTGGACATGAGGTTCGCCTTGACACGAGAAGCGGCGACGAGTTGAGCTGTGGCCCCGGCAACCTCATTGGAGGCAACGATGAGTTGCTCCAGCGAGTGCGTGCCGGAGAGGACGCCATCAGCACTCTCAATGAGCAAGTTCGTCGCGAACGCAACGGACTTCGCGGCAGATATAAGACCCTCCGTCCACCTATTGTTACGCTTGTAGAACTGCTGCACGGAGCTGGACCCTTTGCCTTGGGCAACAATCTCCTGCTGGGATTCTGTTGCAGCTTGGATGAGACGCGCGATGGCACTCGTGATGGCCATGGCAGCTGATAGAATCGAATCGTGGACCTGGAGATCCACGGCACTGAACCGTGACGAGTCGCGAGGGCGAGATACTAGTTCTTGCAGCCGCCGGGTAGCTGCTTCAATGGCCTGTGCCGCATTGAGCATTTCCCGTTCGACGATGTCTCCGATATCACCGTTGGCCTTCGCGAGAGCCCCACCCTTCGAGCCCTTGGGAACCAGTGTATCAACGATCTCCGACAAGCGGGTGAGCGCCATTCTAGCTTCGCTATTGTTTCGCATGGCAACTTCCTTTCGTTGGACGGGCTGCAGTAAGTCAAGCTTGTACGACTGCAAGTTGAGGAAGAATCGTAACCCAACATCGCCAGCTGTCTTGGCGACCGCGACGATCTTGTCCGAGGCATCATCATCATTGGCAAGTCGGGTGATCCCCTTACAGTTGATCAGAACATCTGACAAAACTTGAGCAAATTCGTTTGCGCCTTTGATGACATCGACATAGTCGCCGCCGATGTCGCCCCCAAGATGAAGGTTGAAGATAGTGGCGAAGTCCGTGGCATTGTTGACAGCCTTTTCAATCATAGACAAGGTGTATTCTGGCGTCGAATTGATGTTGCCCGCTTGAGAAGGAGACTCGAGTTCGTAAATTGCATCGTCAATCTTTTGCACGCACGCCTGCAAAATCGAATCTGCAGGATGGTTAGATGGACATCATGCTGATTTACCGCGAACGCACCGATTATCTGATTCAGCTTCTTACGGTTGTCCAAGATCAGAGTATCAATCTGAGCATTGGTCGCCTCTTCCGAAAGACCTTGGTTCTGCGTGCAATATTTTAGAACCTACTGTAGGTGACGCACGAGGCCACGTTACCTGTTGTGCCTCTGACAACTGTTGGATAGTGCTATCCATACCCTCTTGAAGAATCATAATTTCTTGATCCTTCTCTTCACGCAAACGTTCCAAATCGCCACTGGCATTGTCGAGTTTCACCAACAAATCGTCAATTTGAAGTTGCTTGGCCTGCCAACCCCGTCAGTACTTCGTAAGACCATAATAGAAAGCTTTACCCTTAAGGAGTCTTCAAGTTCATTCAGTTGACGGTTGTACTTGCCGAGGATACCGGACACCTCAGAACTCTTCGATCGTGTGGCATCTTCTGCTCGTTCATTCGCGAAATTAAGTTCCCGTCGCAAACGTTCAAGTTCATCCTTGTGCGAGGCCTTTTGACGGTCAACATCAAAGCGAGCCCGGTCGCGCTCCCGAATCATGTCCGCGAGCTCCAAATTCTTTGCCTTCAAGTCCCGCTCCATGCGCTCCATACGATCAACCGCTTCTTGAGCAGAGTTAGCCTTGAGCTGCATCTGCTTGAACTTCGCGAGCATATCCAGATGTTCCGTTCTCAGCTGGCTATATAGCTTGGCCAGTGCTTCATATTTGTTCCGCCATAGTGTCACCTGGTCTTGCAACTGTTTGATCATTTCATCTTTCGAAAGCATCTGCGCGTTAATGTTTGCGGTGCTCGCAGCAAGCTCCCCTTCTAGCGCTTTGACACGCTACATTAAAGAGTATCAGCTAATCCAGAAGACGGCGATAAGGACAAAACCCACATGATCGTACTGTTCAAGTAGCAATTGATCCCTCTCATACTGGCCTCTCATCGCGAGTAGCTCCCTTTGATACTCATTTGCCTGCTGAACTGCTTGATTGTTATATTGCATCATCTGTTGCTGCACGAGTTGCTCCTGTGCCATGCGTTCCCGTTCTGCTTGTTCTTGTTGGCGCTGTTCGAACTCGCGCTGCTGCTGCGCTTCGCGTTCCTGTCTCTGCCGCTCTTCCGCTTCTCGTTGAGCACGCAAGACAGCTTGTTGGTCTTCGTACTCCTTAAGCATCCGTGCTTGCTCGCTGACAACAACAGAATCTGGAGACGGTGCCGGGGGAGGAGCGGGGGTCGTAGTGGATTTCGGCCGTGCCGGTAAATCCGGAGCATCGCCAGAATCAAATAGGTTAGGTGGCTCCTGATATTTTACGTTGATTAGTGATGGGAAAGGTACAGCGCGAAAACGAGGAGCGCTGACCTGACCAAGTTTCGGCACGTTAATGAGGCCAGTCAGATACTTGAGGTTAGAACACTCGTAGTAAAATTTGCGTAAATTATGGTGCTGTGCACTGAAACGTTCGCGCAATGGCTCCAACGCTTCGTGATCATTGGTTCCTGTTGAAGACGTCTAGTCACTGTTCAGGAAAGCGAAGAGAGCCTCACGTCGATACAGCGCTCGTAGCATGCTAGTTATGAACCTGTAAATGCCCCAACTCTCCTTGACGAGTGGAACCAGTGAAGAAATCCGACATTCGTTGTTGGCAGAGTGCCTGAAGTGCGCAAAGACCATCCTTTGGAAGGATTCGATCTGATCCTGCAGACCCATAAGATCAGTAATAGTCTCATATCTGTGATATACTCAGCCATCTGGGGAATATATCAGCGGATGTTCCTTACCCTTCGTTGGGGTCGTCGATGCCTTTGAGGGAGATATATTCTTCATACTCGAACAGGCCATTGAATTCTGGCCGAAGACGGTGGAAACGGAGCTTAGCCAAAATAAATTGGACATATGTTCGAATCAAGGATCCATATCCTAGCGTTTGTTCAACCTCCACTGAGCGGCCACAGAGTAGAACCAACCTCGCTGGCCATCTGTGGCGACAGTACGAGCACAGGTCTCAAGCCACCCGGTCTGACCATGAGCCTCTTTTATCGTCTGCGTTTTTTACCACATGAGGGGTGATGAACGTGTGTGAGTCTCGGGCCGAGCACATACATTAGGGTGGCCTTCTTGTAGGACTTTATGGACAGTTATGAGCGCCTTAAACGTCTGGATTTCATCGGACAGTATGGGTTGAACACGCAGGCCACTCCAGAATGATATAGAGCTGTGGTAATCCCAGGTGTATACGATACATTCTGGAACAAAGTCAGGATGGAAGATGGAAGTCAAACATACAGCGAACACACTTCGGACATGTTTCTGTTTTGGCGCAGTTTCGTCTGGACTAGTAGCCTTTTTTATGTTAATTACTAGCTCTTGCTCGGCCTTGTCTTTGTCAACTGGGCGGGTGGGGTAATGTACTTCATCACCACCATCAATGTCGAAGCCAGGACGCTTTCGGTAAGACCTGTAGTGACGACATTAGCTAGGCCGAGATGCATGTGCGGCTGGGGTGGTACTTGCATGTCGTCGGAGTGACTCGCTGTCAGATGAGAAGATGGATGTTGGCGTGAACTTGAAGGCGCAGCCTTGATGACATCGCCGTCGGCGCTGCGCTCGTGGGAACCCGTCACTAACCCACACCGCATCAATTGCCCTTGGATGTTCTCATTACCGCGCGGCAGACTCTCGAAGCTTGTACTACCAACGCTTAGACCAGGAAAGCGGGTCCAATCACACCAATTACTGCACTCTCGCGAGTCTTCGGGATCAGGGACGTCTAATGTATATGCTGCAAAAAAATCATCATGGACCAGCCCGACGATTCTCCTCCTGGGTTTCATCCCCGTCTTTACCTTCGCCCTGGGGACATGGCAGCTGCAGCGCCTCCAATGGAAGATCAACCTTATCGACGAACTGGAAGAAAAGCTACAGCGCGACCCGATTCTCCTTCCAAAGCGTATAAAGTGCGAGCGCATCTCCTCCACACAGCGGGACTCTAAACTGCTGCCGTTTCAAGTGTCTCTGTAATACCAGAGTTTGCTTTTCGCCGAGTCTTACTCCGAGGTCGTTGGGATCATGCACATTCAATGCTACTGGGACCCCGAGTTCGTGACGGCACCCATGGCTACAATGTCATTACCCCTTTAGTGAGGACAGATGGCTCTACAGTTCTGGTTGATCGTGGCTTCATCAGCAAGAATTTTTCTGACCGCTATGCGCATACGGAGGATGGCGAGGTTCAAGTGCTTGGCATGCTCCGGACATCCCACAAGCGAAATTTGTTTACTCCGGACAACCAACCCGCAGAGGGTCAGTGGTACTGGGCAGATGTTGACTCCATGGCCAAATCCGCAGGAGGGGAGCTTGCTGGTGTCCAGCCTGTTTTCATCGAACAAATATTTGGTGAGTTACCATGTAATTCTGGGAGCCTAATGTCAAACTCGTGATTTGCAGATGGCCACGGAGGCGATGCAACTGCTTGCCTCAGTAAAGGTATACCAGTGGGACGATCAGCTACAGTCGATGTGCGCAATGCTCATCTCTCCTACGTAGTTACTTGGTACGCAGATATACACCCCTCTTGCCCACGTCTGATGACATGTTGGCAGGTATTCATTGTCAGCGTTCACTGCTGTGATGCTGGGGCGCGTGATTCTAAAGCGAAGAGCGCAGCCAGGACGCCCTATGCCCCGATAGTCCAGCTTGACCTCTCCGTTATCTTAGAGGTGCACGCATGTAATCTGTCATTTAAAATCGTTTGAACGAACTGGCAAGTTTCTGTGGATAACTGTGCGGGACCCGAGTAAGGGCTATCCACGCATGTTTGCGAATGGTAAGTCGCAAATTAACACCGTAAAGTTATCTACCCTTTGGCGACTCGCTTCAACAATGGCCGCTCTAACTTGCTTGAGACCTTGGAACCACGCCACCCGTGGAATGGCAAGGTTATAAAAGGGCTGTTGGTATAATAACAATGTCTCCTATCGCATCCATTTGTGACTCCTACACTGTGGATTTATGTCAAGCCCCTTCTAATCAACGGCAATAGCCCCTAGGCACCTCAGGGACGATTTCCTTGATGATAAGACAATCGCGACATCACTTCCGACGTTCAATACTTTGTGGACAGTATCGAATGATTGTAAAAGTCATGCCCTTGCAGAGGTGATAGAGAGAGCTGGCTCTGGTACGCAGATATTGTGGCTCGAGTGGACGGGGAGCTCTGACACTGAGCATCTTGTACAATGTTTGTGTAAGAAGAAGGCACCGCACAGTATCACCAGCATGAGCCTACCACGCTCCTACAAGTGCAAGAAGGTCGCACATCGTTGGCTAGGCTTCGGCGTCAACACCGCCCGTTCACGGTATGCCACGTATTCTGGTAGTCAGTACACCCCTTAAGAATCCTGTTCCACTGTACGAATCAACCACTGCAAAGCAGAACCTTACATTAGATCGATGTGAGCCATCGCAGTGAAAGGCATTCAAGTACCCACTGATCCGTTTGCTTGGCCATAGACGCCTCTAGTTCACCCAGTCTCCAAGAAAACGCAGGCCACAAATGTGTCGTTTCTCGAGTACCGAAAGCTTTCTTGTTGGGTCAAGAACCTGTGGGCTCCTTACCTGGCCTGTTATTACAAACCAATTTTTGTTATACCAGATGAGAGTAGTGTCCATGCACGTTGCAGATCAATTGCAAGGCAAGTACGAGTATGATGCTGTAGGCCGTGAGAAACACGGCATCCGAGTCGGAATACATACCCCCATACTGCTTGTTGTCTTGCCCCGACTCGATGGCAGACTTGCCATCTCTGTCTCAACCCAACCCGACACCTCAACCAACATCCAGACCAACATCTTTACAAGCTCAACCCGTCCGTATACATTTTCCTGGTCGTTTCCTCGCCACTCGGACACATGGTGATTCCTCGAGGTCATCTTCCATTAGCTTTGCTTCGCCGACACAACCCGCAATGCAGTCAAGGTCGGACAATAAGGCTTCTGGTGACATGGCAGAGGTCCGACGGCGTATCCGTTCGTTGGAAACCGATCCCATAGTGTCTGGCAATAAATTGTCTAAGAGCAGCTCTTTTCGGCACCACGGGTCTCGCAGGAAGAAGTACCCCAACCAGAGCCAGAGTTCCACCCTCCCGCCGGTGAAAGGTTCATTTACGCCTGACTTTGAACCAAATGCATTTTCGGACGAATATGATCTTTGTAAGTTCCCCGCGACCTCCTCTTTTCACTGTTAAACTCAAGATGGATCGCTTCCCATCAGCTCACGAAGGTGAGGAATTACAGTTGGACATACACGCCCTCTAAACGATTTTGATCAATCCAGATCCAAAGATATTGCAAGACGTTCAGCGTGCACTATACCTCCAGTCGCGGAGACGCGAGCGCATGTCGCAACAGCCACATCACATGTCCGATGAAGTGCCGCGCGCGACCGACTCGCCTCCCAACACGAATGCACCATATGCATCTGCATCCGTACATTCACCTTCTCCGCATTCATCTCCCCGACGCTTACTAATGGGCAATCTACCAGCTGAGGTAGACTTTAGGCCTTCGACTCGATCCGTACCTCTCCATCCCATCCCGCTTTCCTCTAACGGTGGAGCAACCTTGGACTGGACAGGCCTCCAGTCAGGGGACGAGAAACTTGACCGGCGCTGGTCGATCTCCAGAGGCAAACGAAAAGCCAAGGAAGGGACCCCAGTATCAAGTAAGCCTATTTTCGAGAAACAAGAAGCACTGTTCACAGGTATGTTGCGTGGATTTGAAGATCAACATGTTCTGTTATCTCATGGCTTCAGATAGGATTTCTAGGATCAGGGCTGAAGCATCACCCTCGACTGTTCGGAAGGCAGCTATTGTAAGCGAACAGCTCGGGCGACGATACAGTATGCTGTATGCCTCTGTAGCCAGTGGGGATCCTGTTAGCCTTGGTCAAGTAGCCCGTTGGCACGCCGGTCTGGGAATGGAGACACAAGCATGGCTTGATAGTGCCGAGCCCTTGACATGGCTCAAGCACCTAGACCGACGTGGTAAAGAGCGATCTCAATGGCATGTATCTGCGCTTATCATGGAAGAGTACGTCAAATTTAAGAAAGGGATCGCTTCGTTTGCGCCCCTACCGCGGTCACCTGTTGCTTCCTCATTCGAAACTTCCCGTTCCCAGTACCACCTTCAGCATGGGGGAGGACAAGTCCTTGTGCCCCCAGCGGACTCTTCTCCGCACGCCTCCCTCAGCAGAATTCGTTCGTCGGATGGACCTACATCCCTTGGTTCATTCGTTGCAGAGTCTCATGACTCACTGCGGAATCTTCAAACGCGCGGCAAAGAGGTCGCACGAGGATGGCGACATTCTATTCCCACTTCTTTGGATTCAAGTATCATAGGTGGCAACCCTTCACCATACCAGCTTCGTAATTCCTCCGGTGGATTTCTCCCAATAGGTAGTCGTCCTTCACACTTTAATGCCATCCGCCCCTACCCTGCGGAAAGTGAAGAGGGCTCTTCGTCACCGTTTGGCTCACAGTCTGAAGATCAGGGTGAATCCTCTCCAAGTGGTCCTCGAAAAAGGAAGTATAGGAGCAAGAGACTATCTCATCTGGGCGAGTTACGATCGCTGCAGGAACCAGCTGAAGAGATTGTTCGCTTAGCCGATGCGCCTAACGTGCAAGCCCTCGCTCCCCTACCCTTCCCTGCCGATTCCCCACTCGTGCCAAATTATCTTGTCCAAGAGGTTTTAATATCGCCGGAAGTTGATAATACCCTCGCGTATTCAACTCCCCTCCGCCGCAAGCATTCCTACCGTAGCACTTCTTTGTCTGTAACGCAAAATATTCCTCCAATGCTGACGCAAGCTGAGGGGGAGCCTGAAGAGGACGATCGGCTTGAGAAGGAATATGAATTGAAATCGAAGTACGCATTTCTTATATCTTCTGATATTTGTGGTCTCACTGGTTTATTGCCCAAGAGCTCTGGAGGAACTGAAAAATCAAAACCACAGGCTGCGTCACCGAATGCAGCGAATTGCAATCGATGTCCGGGAATGTGATCTCGTTTGCTTTAATGTGCTGCCAGCTTTAGGTGTTGCGTATCGTAATCTGCCGATAGAGTTACTCGATGCGCTGAGTCACGACCCGTCAGCTGTAACCAGCGGAACTCGCAAACGCCGTGGATGGAGAATAGTCGAGGACATAAATACACGGGTAGTTCGACAGCGCGAGATTGTCGCCAACTTCCTCGCTGAAGCCAAATCCGAGATCGACACATCTTCTACACCGGAAAGCGTTTTGGACCAACCAATCACCGCTCTCATGGAGAAGCTGCAAGCACTCGAAAAAGAGCGAGAGCCCCTCCAAGAACGGGCGGACGAGGTGTTACAAATGCTGACGGAAGTTCGAGCATCCCATTCGGCTGTCAAAGACGAATACAATGACGCTCTGTCTTATACATCCGTCGTGTATCCAGAAGTTCGTCTCTGCTCTCCCATTGCATCCGTCATGCTTACCACGTGAAACATTAGCTTTCGCAAATCGTTGCATTGGAGGAAAGCTACAAAGATCAATACCAGCAAGTTTGGGAACTAGGCTTAGATGCTTTGACCGTTATCCTCGACACGATTGCCCCCTTTTGGAGAAGCTATGGAAAGATTATAGGGGAAGACATGCAGGATTTTATCATCATTCCATGGTACCGAAACGAATTTACTGGAGAATCGAAGCGCTACGCGATTCGATCGGTCCCTCGCCGGTCCCTTCGCCACTGGTTTGCACTTTTCTGTCTTGTTGCCCTCACCTTTTTTGTTGCATTCTTGCAAGCACGCGCTGCAATTACATCAGCATGGCATTATCGACTCGTCTGGATCGACAACCAAGCATTTCGCTGGGCAATCATGCCTTTCTTTTGGATGGTAATACTCATTCAGTGGCTCGCTCTCATATTCGAAATATGCGTTTCTTTGCTTCACGTTGCCGTCGTCGCATGGTGGTTGGGGTGGTTTATCGGGATATGTACATGAATATTCTCATATGCATTTATTATACACATACCACCATTATCTAGGTCCCGCAAATTTCCCTCGTGCTTATCACAATCTGATAGTAGTATCTTCACTTCTTTCAAGTATGTCTCCCCGAGATGTCTCACCTCCATCATTTCGATGTATATGCCCGTCTTTCCCGTGTACGTTGGAACTAGATCTGATGAGTGGCAACGTATCACGCCACTTGTAAACAAGCTAGGTACGTCGACAGCACATGCTGAAAGGAAGAAGGTATGTAACAACAGGTTGGGAGATGCTGTCACTTCATTTACTCAGGTTTCCCAATGCGCCCTCGGCGCAAGGTCGACAGTACCCTAGACAGCAAATCAACTTACGAGTTAGGATGATAAATCTTCCGCTCACTTCCTCCCATGATCAATGGTACGTCTGCTTGATCGCAACTTGAGCAAGCGATCTTCGGGTGAGAAACGTGATTTTTCTGCTGTGCTGGCCGCTTGCGTTTCACAGCAGGGGAACTAGTGGTATCTTGCGCAGGTTTACGCGGCGCGGGCCTCCGTTTTGATCTTCCGTTTTCCGTCAGAGGCTTGATCGATTTCATGGCATACGGTTGAACGGCAGCCTAGGTAGGTGTCAGTGCCTTCGGAGTTGAGGCGTTCGTTATACGTACATTCTGTATTTGAGTAAGTTGTGAACCTTCCGGCAGCCGGTACGCCAAAAATTTCTGTTCGGTAGGTTCCTGTAACCACCGGAGTGTAAGATAAAGACCTCACAATAAAAATAATATTTATACAATATCCGCAAGGATTTTGCGATTTTCCTCCATCTTTTCCTTTGTTCCTACCCAACGTATGAAGGCCTCCCAGATGCACGAACTCGCCGTCCTGAAATGGAATTGAACAACCTGCTTCGGAGGTAACTCTGTAGTAGCGCCCATTTCAGATTCAGGCTGACCCTGGGGAAGCATGCTAGGGAACGGTATGACGGTGGAAATAGTAATGTCGCCAAACGACCCAGAAACTCCGGAAGTGGACGTGAACTCGCACGTGGCGGGTCCGCGAGGGAATATCCAGCGGTCTGAAGGGGCCTCTCGGAACTCCATTACAATATCAAACTCCTTGACAACCGTTTGGTATTGGTACTGCTGTATCGCCACAGATGATGTTGGAAGAAGGGTGCTTGACGAATCAGGCCCTGTTGCGCTCGATGGCGAGGCTGAGGTACCCGTCACCGGGGAACTTGCAATTGATCGAATAAGTAACCCAAGAGTCTGCAGCTGTTCAGGTGTCGCCTGTTCAGATGCAGCCATTTGTAACAGATTTGCAAGGGTTGGATTTGACTTGGCGGCGGCGTTAACCTGAGATAGTAGGCTAGGAGACGATAATAACGTAGACGATAAAGTTGGGGGCAGTGCGTTGGATTCCCCAGAAGACGAAGACGAGGCGGGTGGAAGGCATTGTGAATGATGATCCGATTGCAAGGGTGGATTTCCTACCGCTGGTTGATACACGAACGTTGTTTGTTGTGGAACGGCCATGGGGAGCGGTCGATAGTGTACTTCGAATACCGTCGTGTCCATGAAGAAATGGGGTCCAATTTGAAGGGTGCATCGACCACGGTTATAGATCGTGTGCGGGGGTGGCACAACGTCAGGCTGCTTCCCTCCTCGCCCGCGGCTCGAGAACTTTGGAAACATTGATCGGAGCCATTTCTCCCTCGCTGCGATAATGGTGAGCGGTGGTCATGGTACGACGACTGGTAAATCTGACATTGTTTCAGGGATTGCAGAATGACAAAGCTTCGCATGGTCAGAGCGGGGCCAGGTGCATATAGACATGTAACCACTTGCCTTTCCGCAGGAGATTTTAAATCAGGGTGTTCAGCATCGCTGCCATCGACCTCCCAGTCGGGGACGTCGCCAACAGGTAGCTTCAGTGCTGTTTGACCGCGGAGAGTCATGAGGGTCATTGTTTGGTTCTATTGTGCAACACTCCTTCGAGCTTCGAGTCTAATCTCTTGGTGATCACCACTTGCGAGTATGAGCACGCGTGTCCGTGAGTTTTATAATTCATATTTTCATGTAATCGGGCATCCAACATGCGCACAGAGAAAGGCGGAACCGTATTCCGTCCCGTTACAAAGGCCCGGCCGCGGGTCGCCGAGAGCATTTCCAAAAATCCTTTGGTGACATCGCGCGGCGATCCGGCCTCACAACCTGCTCCTGAAGCACACAAGACCCAGATCCTAATGCCTCTAGAAGATGAGCCCGTAATCGTTTCCACGCATTCCGTGGCGGTTCCCCTGCTTTCGCTGTCAGCAGGGACGGGTGATGCTCGTTCCACTGTTGCCGTCACTCACGGCGTCCCAATTATCGTATCTTCCAGAGCTCCTCCATTAGCACAAACAGACGGATCCCAACCAATCCGTACCGTCGATAAAACCGCCGGACCCGCGGGTCCTTCACACTCATTAGCCATCGAGCCATTTTCCAGCCTCCAAAGTAAAAGGAGATCACGGTCCGACTCGCTAGCTGGTTCCCCTCCCAGAAAATCTAGCAAGGCTAGGAGAAATGAGACCCCAGTGTTTGACGCAAACGCAGGCCCTGGCGAGAACCTGGACCCGACGTCTGTTACGATGGCTGCTTTGTGCGAGGATACTGGCCAGGGTCGCATAAGTAGCAAGGCTGCGCAAATTGTCGACAACCATCTTGCCTGGAAGAAGTCTAATAGGGAGAAAAGAACGAGAATGCGCACATTGATGGAGGCCAAGAAATACAGCAAAAATGTGGATGGCGATACCGCACCTACTAGACATGCTAAAACGGGATCGGAACAGGCAATCGTCGCCGTTGAGGGTCCTCCCCTCACTGCTCAGTCTGTCTCTGCGAGCAGTTCGACTGCCGAGGATACGTCTGGACAAGGTTTCGACTATACGCAAAACGTTTCCACTAGTCGATACAATGTTCAAGTCCGAATCGGTCCCAACGGAGAAACCATTGTGGATGAAGAGTCCTTGTTCGTCGATCGTAATGCTGAAGAAGACACCACGGAATACATCCATGTTGAGGAATCCGATGTCACAAAGTTTGTCAACTCTGCCACATACTCGAAGCGCTTCCGGGGGTCGCGGTGGAGTGCAGAAGAAACCGAACTATTCTTTGATGTGAGTTATTCCTCACCTGGCTACCTGTGACAAACTCTAAATTAACGGTTACCAGGCTCTGTCCCAGTTCGGCGAGAATTATGAGCTTATCTCGTACGTGCTGCCTGGGCGGGATCGCAAGGCGTGTAAAAACAAGTTCAAAATCGAAGACAAGAAAAATCCTCAGCGGATAAACTACTGTCTGAGCCATCGTAAGCCATATGGTTGGTACACATTCTAGGTTCTGCTTCCTCTGGTCACGTCAAAAACCCAGATATACAAACTCTATCTCGTATGACGGGGAAGGACTTCAGTGGCCCTACCCCTGAGATACGAGCCCCGGCAGCAATATCGTTGGCAGGATCCCACCAGAATGCGATAACCGATCAGCCTCCGGATCAGGGTTCTTCGTCGACTATTGCTAAGCATGTGGAAGAGGTAATCGGGGACATCTCGTATTTTGACCCAGAATGAAGTGTGTTCCGGGAAGTTTAGCTTTACCCCGTCATATCACCGGCGATTACTTAAATTCGAGCCGGGGTAGCTCAGCTGGGAGAGCAACAGACTGAAGCCAAGATTGTATTCTGGAGGTCCCGTGTTCAATCCACGGTCCTGGCATTTCTTTTGTTGTATTTTTCCCCCTCTGTATCATAATATCGAGTGGCTCAACTTTTGGTCACGCGAGTTCTTCCACTGATAACTCTCGGAAGGTGTCGGCGTGCTGTCACACTCCAATGGCGACATGGAGAATTGGTCCAAAGGCGAGTAAATGCAGAAGTACTTGGAGCTATGTTCCTCTGCTCCCGATCAATCAGGGTTCTTGGTACTTGCGAGCGGATCCGGATCTCGTCTCCCGGTGATTGACTACCTGAATCAGTCCAGTGTGACCATTCTTCAAGTCTGGCGGAAGCATCAGTCCCTCACGTGACAAATCTGCCTATCCTATTTCTTGAATGCGATGCCTTGTTCCGCATACTAGAGTTAGTACCCCCCGCATCCTCTCCGTAGGAATGGCCCCCCGTCGCACCGCTGTTTCCGAGGAGAATGTCCCGCCGCCTAGCAGACAACCAAGTCCTCCTATGGTAGACGATGTAGAGGAAGTGAGCCATCGTACCCCGGTCCACTGTCATCAGTATGACAGTCCTTCCCAGACACCGTTCTTTGACAGCGTAGACGAGCTCCAACAACAGGTATACGTATACCGCGAGCTTTCAGTGTCGTGTGCCTCTGACCTCGCCAGGGCATAAATGTGCAAGATATTATCAAACTCAAGGTAAGTTGCCCCCCCCTTCACTTGACGCGTCTTACGCGTCCCACAGGGCGCGGCAATTCACACTGTGTCTGGGGTTGTTATGACAACGCGTCGGCAGCTCCTCAAAATAAAGGTCAGTGCCTTGAGTTCATATATGATCCGTGTTCATCATCGTCACGTCGCAGGGTATGTCAGAGGCCAAAGTCGAAAAAATCAAGGTAGTATAGAATATATGCGCTTTGAATCATTTATTCTCATCGCTACTCCTTCCGTGTAGGAGGCTGCACAGAAAATAACAGTAATTCGCTTGTTTGAGCGTCATATAGGAGCTCAGTCAAGTACAGGGTTCTTCATTCGCGACAGGAGTTGAAGTTCAGGATCGACGGAAGCGCGTACTCCTCATCAGTACGGGCAGCAAGTCCGTGGATGGCATGTTGGGTGGTAAGTAGTTTGCAGTACCCCAAAATACCCAAAGTCAAACTTTTCAAACAGGCGGTGTCATGTCTCAGTCCATAACAGAAGGTAAGTGGCTTTTATCCTCGCCCATTTGCTTCCGTAAGATCCCGGGAAAGTGTATGGCGAATTTCGTACCGGTAAGACGCAAATGGCACATACGATGTGCGTGGTATCGCAACTCCCACCTGAGCTCGGAGGAGCTTCCGGGAAGGTAGCATATGTCGACACTGAGGGTATGTATGTGACTAATTGCAACCTTTTGCGTAGAGCTAATGCGATTTCAGGTACTTTTCGTCCCGATCGCATCCGGTCAATTGCGGATCGCTTTGGTGTGGATGGGACTATGGCATTAGAAAACATTCTCTACGGTACGCAGTGCACTAGCTACTTTATCAATGCTCATGGTCCGTTTAAAGCACGAGCTTTTAATAGCGAGCACCAGGTCATATATAAATGCTTAACGGATTGTCTCTAAACACTCACGCCATGTTTCCAGATGGAGTTGATTAACGAGTGTTCCCTTCGTTTTGCTGAAGACAAGGATTACCGGCTATTGGTAGGTCTCACAGTGCTGTGCGCCAACCTTTTGACACTCGAAAGATTGTGGACTCCATCATGGCCCTCTTCAGAGTCGACTACTCCGGGAGGGGGGAGTTGAGTGAAAGGCAACAAAAGGTGCGCATATGCATGAACCTCACGGGCCACGGACCCATACTGGCAAACATGAATTCTGTAGCTCGCTCAGGTAGCGCTCGCTTTTGGCCTAAGATGACGAAAATCACCCTGACATTGCCTGCAGATGCTCTCCAAGCTCTCCAAGTTAGCTGAAGAATACAACGTTAGCATCCTTGTCCACTTCATATGTCGTTAACAGCCATTTTCTGGATAGATCGCAGTGCTTATAACGAATCAAGTTCAATGTAATACCTCGCCTCCTGACAGCTTCTCGCCTCCTGAATGTTTGACTTCTAGCTGATCCGGGAGCAACTATGACTTTCGTAGCTGGTGGTGCCCTAAAGCCGGTCGGAGGTCACGTACTCTCACATTCTTCGGCGACCCGTATATTCCTGCGGAAAGGTATGCGCATCATAGTTTTCTGTAGCAGGGATCAAACTTGTCCCGAAATAGGTCGCGCGGAAGAACGAGTGGCCAAGTTGGTTGATAGCCCTGATCGTCCCGAAAGCGAGGCCTCTTATAAGCTTGATGATGGCGGTTGGACCGATGTCTAAAAACACAACCTATTTGGCGAGCCCCGGCGGCCGCATTGACACTGCGGTTTTTCCACATTCGTGGGTAAGAACCGGCCCGGAAATATCCATTCTCGGTTTCTTGACCCAGAATACATACATCGTTTTCAGTCACCTAGTGCAGTTGCTCATACTTTAGTAACTTCCCATTGACCGCCAGTTGCTACGAGCCGGGTAAACCACCGTACCCTGACTTCCAGCAAAAGAAGTACCAGATCCGGTGGGCACGTGTCCTGCGGGCCAAATAAAACTGATCTTCTGCGCATAATTCTCCATCAATTTTATGTGGCAAATACCCGCCCACTCGTAAGGAGGCGCTGCTTCAATCAATCACTTGAAAGTCGAGACAGGTCCATTACCTTGGCTACCCACGGGAAAGCAGTGCTCTTGCCGGGTACCTTCCCCGTGCATTTTGCCGATCGATAGCATGCGGCGCACAAAACGTTCGTCCGAACTTCTCGTCATGCTGCCCATATATAGAGAACACGAGAGCATGAGGATACATTGAATTGTCCCCCCCCCCTCTGCACCAGTATGTTGTTCGTCGCGGGCACGTTATTGGTGGTCGGCGTAGTTCACGCAATTCAGCCCTTGCCTTCTCTATACCCTGATTTAGAAGCATGCGTTAGCCTTCCATTGCAGTACTCCTGCGAAAACACCACCGCGTTCACCAACTCATGCTGCAACGTCGTGAAAGGGGGGCTTGTTTTACAGACCCAGTTTTGGGATACCTATACTGGGCTGGAGTCATCTGGACAACTATTGCCGCAGGGAAGCTGGACTATTCACGGACTATGGCCGGACAACTGTGACGGGTGAATGAGCATCTCACGCACAACTTTATTTTGCATATACTGACTGGAGATGCAAGCACTTATGACCAATACTGTGACCCAGCGAGGATTTACAATGGCTCCCAGGTTGCGTCGTTCATAAAAGATTTCAATCGCACCGAGCTGTTGAAGTACAGTGGGTGCAACCATACGAGGTATTCACCAATGACGATCCATACTCTCCGCAGTGAACACGTTCTGGATCAATCAAGGGGCACCCAACAAGGACTTTTGGGCGCATGAGGTTGGTGACTTCCAAGCCGGACCAGGGCTCGACTAATGCGGCTGGCAGTTCTCGAAGCATGCGACATGCACATCAACGTTTGATGTTGCTTGCTATGGGCCTACTTACAGGGAACATCAAGAGGTGGTCAACTTCTTCGAAACAGTGCGGAAGGCATTCGAGACGTACCCAACCTTTGACATGCTAGCTGCGTACGTACCGAGCCAGCAAGGCTCTAAGTAGCAAACACAACTCATCTCAAGTTTTCAGAGCTGGCATTGTCCCCTCTAATGAAACAACGTACACCCTGGCACAAATCACGAATGCCTTGTATGCACAAACGGGCGCAGTGCCTTACCTCGGGTGTTTCAACAATGGAACTGTCCTTGACGAAGTTTGGTATTACCAGCATGTTTTGGGCACGGTGAGTGAGGCAGCGGCGGTGTTGGGGCCAACCTGACTGTCAATGTTTACCACAGGAGCAATACGGGCACTTCAAGTTGGTCAACTCGACCACACCGACATCCTGCAATGAAGAGGGGATCTGGTACTATAAGCGCACAACTGGGTCGGAGCGCCTCACCTATTATTAGCCACGTTTTAATAAGTAAATGTATTGGAAAATAGATGGTGTCTGTCACTTGAATGGGCGCGGGAGTCATGTGACTGACACGACGCGACGCGGTGGACAAACATGTAAAAACAAATTCATTGGTCTGTCAATGTGGGTGTCATGATATTTCTACGGATGCCGGGTGGCGGTCTTCCTTCGACCCACTACCCGTAACATCACCACACATGACTCTTCGGCTTGATCTTGATGCATCTGTGGCGAGTTCAAGCACCCGGAGGGCCCTCTTGGACGTCTCGCTTGCCGTAGCCAAGTGCAAGAAAATTGTCGTCGTCACCGGGGCCGGCATTTCGTGTTCGAGCGGGATACCTGTAAGTTGTTTTTCGGTACTGTATCTACTTCGAAAGAGATGCACGTCTTGTTAGGATTTTCGCTCGTCTGATGGTCTGTATGCGCTGGTCAAGCAGCAACATCCCGACGTTGTATTAAAGGGTCGCGACCTGTTCGATGCGTCCCTATTCCGCGACAAAACATCCACGGCTGTATTCTATACGTTCATCTCCCAGCTCAAGAGCCGCATCGACTCCGCAACACCTACCCCTACCCATCGCTTCATCAATACGCTCGATACGAAGCAGAAGTTGATGCGCTCGTACACACAAAATATTGATGGTCTCGAGGAACGAGTCGGACTCCGTAGCAGCTCGAGCGAAGAAGTCATGTCCGGAAAAGGGAAATCAAAGTTGAAGGCGGCGGATATTCGCAACGTTCAACTACATGGTGACATTCACCGAGTCCGTTGTACCCTCTGTTCCATCGATCTTCCATGCACAGAGGGTTATTTGGAGACGTTTAACCAGGGCAAGGCTCCCGATTGTCCCGAGTGTGAGCTACGCGGCAAGTCCTTGACTATCAATCCATTTCGGGTTGTGAGCACTAACATGCATTTCTAGCGGAGGCACGTTTGGCTAGGTCAGCACGGCCGCTTAAAGTCGGTAACCTTCGTCCAGCCATTGTACTTTATGATGAAATACACCCACTCGGCGAGGACATTGGCTTGATTCAAACCCAAGACATCGCTCGGAAACCTGACATGCTAATCGTCATGGGCACATCCTTGAAGGTCCACGGGCTCAAGAAGCTGGTGAAAGACTTTGCCAAGGCTGTCCACGCGACGAAAACACCCCCTGCCGCTACCCCGAGATCAGCTAAGCCCTGGCAAGGCAAGGTGGTCTTCGTGAACAAGACACCCCCCGGAAGCGAGTGGGATGATGTGATCGATTATCATGTCTCTGGGGAAACTGATCGCTGGGTGGAAAAAGTCGTTGAGGATTGGAAGAAGATGCGACCATGTGATTGGGAGGTTCAACAAACGCTGGATGTTGATGGTGTGTTCAAAGTTGCCAAGGAGTCGGCGTCCGCTGCCACACAGAAAAAGTGTAAGTTTCCGATTTTCACCTTCAGAAACCCCATCTAATGCGTAACACAGCGGCATTCAAGCGAAAAACGTTCAATGTACACCGGAAGGATGCGCCCATCTGCCCCCCCACACCACCATTCAAATCATCCTCCAGCGTGCCATCGTCGCCCGTTAAACGACGGCAATCGGGGTGCCACTATTCTGATGTTGAGTCGAGCCCCCGAAAAAGAAGAGGACTCTCGAAGGCTGCCAGCTGCATGGACGTGGCGGAGGGACGTTTGCTATTTCTAGATACAACGAACTCTGCCTCCCGGCTCCATAGCCCGCAGGTATCTGAGCCAGAGCCATTAAGGACGGCTGGCCGTCAACAGCGAAACCGAACGTTGTCGAGAGCGACTTCTGTTACAAGAGTCAAGACACAGAGCGTTACGCGACCGAGTGGGGAGGTGTGGGTGGAACTCAAGAAGTCGACGTTAGCACAAGCAAAGCACACTGGATTGTAAATTAGCACGGCATAGCATCCCAAATACATTGTTAATATGCGTGTCAAGGATATCCTCGGGTCCATTGTTGCAGCACCGTTGGACTGCAACAAGGATGTTCTGAAAAAATTGAATAAAATAACTAAACGATGACAAGAGAGCATCTGTAGTGCATCATGCCCAGCAGCAGGCATCCAACTCACTCGCTAATCAACTCCGATACACTCCAATCCTCGAATGAACCATCCGGCAGGTATCGTCGGATGATCAAGGGAATTTTTCGTTGAGAAAGCTCCTTGATGGCAATCTGCAAGGCGTCCGTCTCACCATCCAGGGGAACGAGAACCGGGGCGTTCATACTGAAAAAGTAGGTGGACCGTACGGCGGGTGGAATCAATAGGCATACCTGATTTGGAGCGCTCGAGTCCCCAATATTCGCGCTCGCTCGTACTTGGTGAGATACGGAGTAGTCACTCTGACCTTGTTTGGCTGTCTTTCACCCTGCAGGCCAGAGGGTGCAGGCTGGTGGGATGTCTGGTCCTCGCCATTGGCCATCTCTTGGTCATGCTCCGCGCCCGCAGTGCCGTTAATACCATTGGGGTGAGACACGTCACCGTTGGCATCTTCGCCCTGCTCGTCGCCGCCTTGTTCGCCCTCTGGCAGCTCGTTTGCCAAGAGATCGTAGTTCTCATCCTGGATGTTGTATGAGCGCATTAGCCGTCCACAGGAATGGACTGCATACGAAGGCGCCATCGTTGTAACTGACGAAGGGGTCAGCGATGTGGCCATCACAAGATAGAGGCACGAACCTCGGGCCATCATAGTCGTAATCATCCCCGCCGCCGCCGCCATATCCGTCGTCAGACATTTTGAGGTGACAGAGGTGGTTTTTTGGCTTTGGCAAAGGAAGAGGTATGTTACGTAAGCTACCAATGACACCTTCTCCGATGCGCTGCAAGCTGTCGGGTCACCTGCGCCGAAAGGGATATGGGCGTGAGGTCTTCCGTTCGCTACAGGTGGCCTTGGCTTGCCTATTATCGGGCTGGCAGCTGACAGGGATATCCGGCTGTACTCGAAACTCGTCGATCATTCATTTACTCGTTCCTTGTTGGGATCCCATACTTTTTACGGGCCCCACGATACGATTTGCGCCACAGAGATCGACGTTGGCACACTCAGGTTGTCCACCCGTCCCCTCTCCTCACATCTCTCCCTCGGCGCCGGTATCACGCTGCTTCTGAACTAGTCAAACAGCACTCAATCCAATCAAGTATGTCAAGAAGTATGGTTGTTTTATTAGTTTTCTCTTCGGAATGATGATCTGATTGTCCCTTTACACCGTTGCGATGTCCATTCGAGCAAGCTTGTGGCTGAGTTCCATTTCGGCCCACCGTTCCGCTCGCGAGCCCGTAAGTAGCTAGATGGTAACCTGATGCTACTTCCGCCAGTCGGGAATAGCCTAAGGGTGTGGCTTTTTGGGCTCCGGCCTTGCCCCGTAGTTTTCGCTCCGGTCGTATGATGCAAGAGAGAAGGAGACAGAAATGTATAGAGTGACTGGCAGTCATATGCATGGCACGCCCTGCACCTTTCCCGGAAGATCTATCGCTGACAGTCCTCTTAAATGGCGTGTCGAACTGGCTTAGGGCTCCGATGTGAATGCGACATATCACCTAGCCGTTCCTTCTTGGAATGCCATCCTGACCAATCACGCACTTTCTCCGCGACCTCGTTCCCGGCGCGCTACATTTCTACACGCCCCTTCTCCTCCCACTCAGCTTGCCATGCCTCACCACAGACTGGGTCGGTCTTGGGGCACTCGCTTTGATTCCCTCACCTCCTCCGACTCCCTTTCCTCCAACCCTGAAAGTGTCGTCGCGAGCTCCCATCGCGTGTCTTCCCCGCCACCCAGCATTTCTGCCCACGAGACAGACAGTGCACACGACCATGACAGGTCCCTTCAGGACGCGAGCATCTTCATCGGAAGGTACGTAACACGCCTTTACTCCACTCTCGACTTATCACAGCTCTCTCAGCCTGCCCACCAACATCGAACACATCGAACTGACAGGCATGCTATCTCAGCACCTGTCAGAGCATCCGCAAGTTAAAGGCATCAAAGTTGTCCGCGACTCCAAAGGCGGAAACTGCGCGTTTATTCAGTGTCAGGTTTGTCGTTGTCCACACCGCGGCTAAAACGATCTTTCCTAACCCGCTGGTAACGTAGGATGCTGAGGCAGCTTCCATCCTTATGCATAATCTCCATGTCGCCCCTGCACAGCCGTTCTTGGGCAGATACCTTCGGTATGAGCCTGCACGCGCATTTAGGACGCTGCTCATTTCATATCGGTGAGTAACTCCTCTCAGTATACTGTCGTATGTATGCGCAATAATAGCGCATATATGCGTACCGCGAGCTCAGCTCAGTCTGACCTTGGCCATAGGTCCCCTAAACAATTTGTGCGGCAAAGGGATCCTTTGAAGAAACCAAGTTTCCCGTCCACAGAAGACCCACGGTTCGTCGAGCTCCCGTTAGCGGAGGCTATGAGAATCATAAGAACACCAGGAAACAAGTCAGAGTATATCCATTGCGTCATGTCCTGCCCTTAATTAAACGCGTCTAGGCTACTTACTGTCCTGTTCAACGCAGAGGCACTAGCTATCCCGCCTACTGGAGGGAATGATCATGGATTATTATTCGTTCCTCTCCTTTACGACGCAGAGGTAATGTTGCCCCTTCCAAGGAGTCATTCAACTCATATTTTGATGCAGACTCTGTTCCGCATCGCGTCTGTATTTGGCGCCATTGACTATTTCGCGCCTTATGCGCAAGGGGACGAGAATGGTCGAACATCAGCGAATTTTCCTCCGCCTCACGATGGTCCCCGTTTGCCTGTCATGAATCCCGGTTGCTGGAGAGTTAAATGGGCACATAGAGACGACTGTATCAGTGCTCTCGTGGTATGTTGGCTGACATTTATTCTCAGATTGGTCCCCTAACACATCGAAGACGCTTCGCAGGATTCCCCACTTGACCGTTACATGGGCCCATCAGTCGACTCCAAGTTCTCGTGAACAAGGTCATTGCTATAATCCACGCGTAGCGTCAGGCCTTCAGCCATCCCAATCTTGGCGTGGTCGTGAAGCAAGCTTTCGCTCAGCCTCGAGTTTTTTGCCGGCCAGTCGAACCTTTCCTGTCTTCCGTCCCCAAGAAGATTCCGATGTTGAACATCCATCTGACGTCAACGTAGCCACTTCCTCTAATTCTGGGTATGATGGTTGGCAGCAGGAAGTATCTGCTGTGCCGAGTGACAAGAACAACGCACACTCTCGGGCATCCCGACCAAGAGCACTCTCGTTGACGCACGATAGACCTCAGTCAACGGTGTCGCTTCCATCACGGGAATCCACCGGACAACTCTCCTTTACGACCTGGGAGTCTACTAATCGAACTCGATGGGCGGATAACGTCGAAATGACCGAACTGAAAGGCAGCCCGAGGTTAGCTTTTCTTTTTGTCATCTTTGCGTGGCAATATTTACTTGCTACGGTATGGCTGGGCCTAGCTCTTCTCCGTACCTTGACCATCATCTGGCGTCTTCGGATGGTGTATGCCGCGATTCAAAAGCGGACGGTCAGGATATTGATGGAGCCATCCCTCACACGCCTGAATTTGGAACATCCCCTATTACGCCGAGAACCCCCTTGTCGTTCATGCTTCGCACACCTACTACTGCCAGTTACATGGGTGACTTTCAAAGCATGTCCTTCAAGGACTATGATAGTCAAGATTCGCTTCCCCAACTCTTGAGGGACGATCATACTGTTGACCCTACAACCATCTTTGTCGGCGGCCTAGAAATGTATGGGCCAAACGCTTGGGATGAGGGCAAGGTCAGGGCATTGTTCTCGAAGTACGGCGGGGTGGAGGCAGTCAAAGTTATCCGACCAAGTATGTGTGACGTCTTCGCCCAATGCACATCCTTGCCTTACCTTTCCCAGGTAACAAACGCTCCGCGTTCGCGTTTGTCAGATTCAATAACACGGACGCTCCGCTGAGAGCCATAAAAAGCGAGGTGTGTCTTTTTCCCATCAGATAATTTACTCATTTGATGTTATAAACCCTTAGCACAACCGGTTACTAGACGGCCGTTTAATCCGTGTGCAACTTCGAGACTGGCATCCGCCTCATCGCCCTTCCTGGCGACCAGGACCTAACAAGGAGTTGGACCTACAACCTGTCTGTGGCAACGACAACTTCAACGTCAATCCCAGTGTGCCCGAGCCTGGTGTGGCTAATGTCGTCGCTCACAGGGCAGATCTTCAGCTCACAGACTTGCCAAATCTACCTGCTCTACCATCCACAAGTGAGGCCAGCGACCTAAATGAGGTGCGGGACCAGCAGAGCAATTCACCGGAGGTCCCACATCCCAATGACGTAGCGTGTGGCACAACCAAGGAAACCCGCGGGACGGAAAGAACAGCGGATATCAAACAAGGCTCGCCTGCTCCACAAGATACAACGTTTGCATCTTCGCAGTCATCTGGGACGCCAGCGCAGGCCCTGCCGCAGGCGTATCCGGGACCTGCTATCCAGTACTATCCAGGATGGTTCCCAAACTATGTCCCACCGATTCCATTCCAGGTACCTTTTACAGGCCAGCCTTGCTATTCTTTCCCGCCACCTGTGGTTCCACCTCCGCCAGGCGGTGCGTCAGAAAGTGGAGCGTCCTTGAACACCACTATTCCCGTTGGCTCGGGCGGCGGTGCATATCCAGTATGTCTCTTACAGCTGCCTTTTCACGTATGTTCACCGTTGTGTAGGCATTTATGCCTTTGCCCCCTCCGCTTAACCATAACTCCGACCCTGGACAGCCAAATGTTGGTCATACGGTGATCGCCAATAATCCTACTTTCGTTCATGTGCAGGCCCCTTTGATGCCAACCGGGTTTATCCACGGCGATCAAGGGATGCTTGTTCCTGTCTATCCCCCAGACGCATTGAATCAGTACATGACCGGGAATCAAGATCAAGGTCAGGCTCCAGCCAATCCCGGATCCGTAGAGGGACCACCTCCAGTAGCTTGGCATCCGTATCCGCCGCCTCCTGTTCGTCCACAGGCGGTCATTTTTCACCCCTACATCAATTCGCCGCTAACAACTCCACCGCCTCCCCATCTTGGGGCTCAGGCGTGGATACCAGGCCATTCATGGCAGGGAGTTGCAACACAGGTGGTGAATGCTAGCGGAGCATCTGGGCGTCGGATTGCACCTCCTCTATCTGGGGGGCCGGGGTCTGCCCTTCCAGCGGGTTCAAATCCTGAACGTAATAACTTTGTACCTCCTCGTCGGCAATATCGCCGAGACAACCATTCTCAGCATCACAAAAGCAACTTTTCCCGCGGTGCGACTGGACGGTTTGGCAAAGCTCCTTTTGACGGGACGCGGTCCCCATCGGATAACCAGCCAACGACAGCCCCTCTGGGTACTGTGCCAGATGGATCTGCGGATGCCCACCGGCAGCGCTGGAACGGCGAACAGGGCAATCCTGCATGATCCCCGAACTCTCCTATTTTCGTTTTCGTTTTGTTCCTCGTCCACCCTCCTTCGACAGCTTGAAAACATGTGTAGATGTAATAGCCTACGATGGTACGGATGATCAGGAGGTAGTTTTCTTTCCCAGATCTCGATCTCATAGTACCATCCCTAGCATGTTCCATTCCGCTCACTTCCATTGTTGGAGTGTTCTCTACTAGGGACTCATCACGTTGAATAGGAGCATGCCAATGTAGGTTGCCTTTGTGCGAGCCTGATTCTCAGTGAAAGGCAGAAGGGCTGTGTCGTCCCGAGCGGGCTTGTCCTCCACGTGTCCTCGTGACGATGATAACGGGATCAAATGAACGCCAAGGGGACATGTGTTCTGAAATCACCAGACCATCTATCGGACCGCCTTTGGACCACGTCTTCGACTGTTTATGCTTCCTGCGTGCAACGCTGCCCGCGGATCAAGGGAAGCGGAAGACTCACTGGACTTGCGAATTGGAGCTGCGGGAAACCGAGGCCGCGATGACATTCAGTTGGGACTCGTCGTTGTCATGAATCAGTGTGAAACAATGTGCGCAGTATACCCACATCCGACAGCGGCTCGATGACAGATTGGAGAAGGGCCTGCAGACTGGCATCGATACCCAGCGGATATAGCACACGTGGCTGCCCCCCGTACCTGCATTTATCCGAATCCGGTCACTCGAGGGATCCAAGCGAAGTACCTTTGTGGACACGTGGCCCCGGCACGTTGCGGCGCAGTGAGCACAGGAACCGAAAAAGAGGAAACCTCCGTTATTTGCTTCACAGGGTTACTATGCGACATGTCCAAAAGAAAGAAGGAAAAAAAAAAAAGAGGACAAAGAAGGAACAATGAAATCGAAGAGGTATAGGTCATCAACAGTCCGTACGACATCCACAGCGATGGAAGCAAAAAAAAAAGAAAGGTATAGTGACATAATAGTCTGATCAAGGGGACATGAGAACGAAGGAAGGATGGAAATAAAACAGGGCGCGATTAGTTGATATCGTTCTGTGTGGGGTATGGGTATAGGAATATAGGTTGAGATTTCGTGAAAGAGTGAAAATGCAATGTAACAATGAGCGTGCGAGGCAATGGTGGCATCTACGACGAGGCTTCCGGTCAACGTCGGTTTCGAGGAGAGAGAGAAGAGAGCGTACATGGATTCGTGAGGTACACTTGCTGCGGATATGCATGCGAAAAGATGATTATGTCGTGGGACAGAGATGGTCTAAATAGCGATTAGGCGTGGGGTGTAAAACGTAGTCCTGCGTTGTACACTGCAACGTTTGGTTAGCTCGATACACAGATGAAAAAACAAAACCTGCCTTTTACAAATGGGAAGCAGCAAGTCTGTTGCCTGTAATGGTGTCACGTTCGTTTGTTTCCTGTGGTCCAGGATAAATGCACGCTGCCGGCACCGGCAATATGCACCTTGGCCCGTACCCGGCACACCTGCAAACACTAGATAAGATCCACAGCATCGACACTGCAATCCATACATACAGTATCCGCAACTTCTGCTTTCTGAAAGTTGATATGCAGATCCCCATTGGGCATTCGCGTGATCTGATCTACTTCGCCGAAGGACTTGCCAAATCGAGCGAGACAAAAGAGAGATCAGGAAGAGGCAAGACACTCATTCGGTATCACGTACTTGGCACCATCGCTGTATCGCATCCAGGCGCTTGGTGTCGTTGAGCGGGATCCCACTGACGACGAGCTTTTTCTTTTGTCGCGCCGACGATAACGAGAGCCGGGGTTTCCCGCCGAACAAGACGTGCGGCTGGGCATCGTCTGGCTCCTCGATGAAGATCTGGCGAAGGTTGTCCGAGTGCTGTGGCCGGGACTTGGAAAGCGACAGGCGGATGATCCCGCTTTTTGGCGACGAAGGTGAAACCGCAGGCCGCTCTGGCAGATGTGGCGCAGAAGCAGGGTAGAGTGGGCGCAGCGACGGAGATGGTGCGGGGCTACTGTCCATCTTCAACGAGGGCTGGGACATGATTCCTGCGAGCTGCGAGTGGACACGCATAGAACCCGAGATAGAGGATGGTTGGGATGGCGGTGTCGAAGGGACGGGTGATTCGCCGTCGTCGTGCATGAACATGGTCGTGGGGGTCGTGTTGGAGGAATAGGTGATGGAAGAAGACATGCTTGGCCGCGACTGCGATCGGTCGGTGAGAGAATCACCCGGGCTTATACGTGCGTCCGTGTTTGAGGGCGAGAAATGGCCGAGAACACTGGGTCGCCACCGCCACGACGAACGGCAGGGTGTGGCCGAGAACTGGGAGCTGTTTCGCGGTAGGGATGCTTGGAGACTTGTGCTTCGTGAATGGGACGGGGTACCTGAAGTGAGATCGCCACGAGAGGGGCGGTGGAACATAGACAGCCTGGGGGAACTGCAAGAGGTCCTCGGAGAGGGTGATATAGAGTGTTTGGAGAGATGAAAGTGTCGTAATGATTGAGAAGGGTTGATAAGCCGGATGGTTGATCGGGGACTAGCTATATCTGTCGGCGTAGAGGCGTGCGAGGGCTATTGTGTATACGTTAGAGCAGGCACCAAGAAGTGGATGGATGAACGCACGGGGTCTTCTGCGGGCGGACACTCGCGTGCAATCTCTTCATCGTCGACGACAACGTAGTCGTGCATGCTGTCTGCGTCGTCGAGGCTGCGGCGGACGGCGGCCATGCTGAGGTGGGGGTAGGCGAGGTAGGGATTGCACTGGGTGCCGACGGGATGGACATGGGCGAGATCGTGGACGTCGGGGGTGGAGGCCTGGAGCTCGGAGAGCCAGCGGGAGAGACGACTGGAGCGGCGGCGGAGAGTGCGGGGCGGGGCGGGGGACGTGTCGGGCATGGTCAAGGGGGAAGAGGCCCCTTGGGGGGGGTCTGATAAAAGGGCGAGGGGTGAGTGGGGGCAGGGGGACGGCAGGGAGATTACATACGGGAAGACGCGGGGACGGTCGAAGAGGCATTATAAGAAGAGCGAGTAGCCGAGGAGAGGCGGGCCAGAGGAGAAGTGAACGAGGAACCGACAGAAGACGAGGTGCAAGGGACCCGGCCGGACATGTGAATCGACAGCGGTGTTTCGGGCTATCCCCCGGCGTAGAATACAATCAGTCGTCGAGATTAGAGGCAAGAAAGACGTGTATCAGTCGTCAAAACTCATGGAACAAGGCAAGTCGTGAACGAGGCAGGATGGCCACCAACGCAAGTCGAACATGCGCAAAAACGTGGCCGTACTTACGACATCCCCGTTCAGATACCGACATAAAATATCTACCCGCCTGCACCTCCGCTGGCCTGCGGATCAGTTCGGGGCGTTGTGTCCTTCTTCGACCTGCCCAAGACCCGCCACGACCCGGCCCACGATGTCCCCGAACAGCCTCGCAGACGGCGTCTCCGCGTACCGTTTTAGAATCTCGCCTGCCTGGAGCTCCGTCCCGTCCCCCTCCGCCGCGTCCAGCAGCGTCACCAGCGCCGTGTCGACGGGCAGCGCGCCAAGGAACGCCAGCCCCTCCCGCCGTGCCATCTCCTCGCCACCCTTGGTCGAAAAGACGTTGCTGACCTCCCCACAGCACGGGCACACATACCCGCTCATGTTCTCGATCAGCCCCAGCACGCGCAGCTGCACCGCCCGCGTGAACGAGAGACACTTGAACGCGTCCAGCAGCGCAACCGCCTGCGGAGTCGTCACGATGACCGCGGAGAGCTTGGCGTGAACCGGCGCGAGGTGTTCTAGCAGTGATAGATGCTCGTCCGACGTGCCTGGGCAGTTGACACCATGTCTGGCGCGACAGACAGTTGGGAATGCACGCACCTGGAGGGGTGTCGATGACGAGATAGTCGAGCTCTCCCCATCGGACGTCGCTCAGAAACTGTCGGATCATCGCGTTCTTCTTCGGGCCTCTCCATACGACGGAGTCGCTCTTCTTCTTCAACAGGAATCCGACGCTCATGCATGCCAGCCTGCCCTCCTGACCATCGGCGTAAACAGGAACCCATCCATCGCTACTTTGGTGAACGCCATGTCCATCAAGTCCAAGCATGCGAGGTATCGAAGGGCCCGTCAGATCGACGTCAAGAATACCCACCCGAGGACGGCATGACAGCGCATGCAGGCTGAGCGCAAGTTGGGTAGACACGGACGACTTTCCTACACCCCCCTTGCCCGAGCAGACGATGATGACATGCTGAACGCTTTCAAGTCGACGCGCGATGGGTGTTTCCTGAGACATTGTCAACGTTCCATCTGTCCTCCGTTGGATGTGTCATCTTATCATACACAGTCGCATGTCATTAGATAGAATTTCCTACGCCATACAAACTAGTCGATCGCATCCCCTTCCACCCACCTCTACTCGGCGCCCTCTTGCATCCAATAAGCCTATCAAGGGAGGATGCAAGGACAACAAACATCGGGGGAGACGAGCAGGCATGATGAGATGGTGAGAGAGAAAGAACGCGCTAAGCGATATAAAAAAAGAATGGGACATGTAATACCAAACGCGTCAAGGTTGGGGAATGAACATAAAATCCGACAGTAAAAGACCAATCTGTATCAATGTATAATGGGCGCTGGTGGGATGAGCTCGTGTGCGGCAAGGAAATTAGGCGGCCGCCCAAGGCTGGTTGGAACGGCGTGAAAGGAAAAAAAGCGTCCGTACTAAATATAGTGAGCCAACAATTCAGAGATGGTGAATGGTCGCGGGCGATCTGCAAAATAACAAGGCTAGACCGGCGGAGGAACCAGAGCAAATGATGTTTGTGGACTTGCGAGCGGATTTGCGACTGTGACGAAGGGCCATCATTGGACATGGCGCGCCAAAACCACTATCTTCCGCCACTTCTTCCCACCGCGGAAATCGCGACCGACCATCTCGTGAAATGATATCCAACAGCGACCGAGTACCCTCTGCAACTTCCCTCCGCCCCCAATCTCGGTCGCACCGGGGCGTGCCCCGCTTGAATGAAAGAAACAAGGGAATGCCACCATCTACCAGATATCACCCTCCCTGCCACGAGCTGTGCCACGTTGCTGGCCTACCGCCCCAGGCGCATTCGCCTGCTGCTGACGGGTGTGCGAACGGAGCCTGTACCGTCAAACGTCAGCACCATGAAACGTGTGACAAGGGAAACGTTGTGAGGCACCTACATCCTGTCACTCGCGCGATGTTCTTCTTCCTCCTGAACAACCTTGCGACGACCAGCGGTGGCCTTTTGGCTAGTGCCAGTGCTGCCATCTTCGGGAGCACCTCGCTGGACACTCCAGTCGAAGACGTAGTCGTACTGGAAGCCCTCGCGGACAAAGAGGTCACGGAACAGCTTGCGGAGGTAGGAGTAGTCGGGCTTATCATCAAAGCGAAGGGCACGGGTGTAGTTGAGAAAGATACCAAATTCGTTGGGGAAGCCACGGCAAAGAAGGTCGGTAGGAGTCGTCATCTTTTTCTCCATGATACGGTCGTACTTTTGCTTCTTGGTGGCAGCCTTGAGTCCCTGCCACGGAAGGGCGCCACGGAGGAAGTACATGAGTACGTAAGCGAGGGATTCCAAGTCATCACGGCGGGCTTGTTCGACACCCAAGTGGGTGTTGATGGATGTGTAGCGAGCAGTGCCTGTGAGGTTCTTGTTCTCCCTGTAGGGGATGTGGAGGTGGGTCTTGGGGTCGCGGAATTTCTTGGCGAGACCAAAATCGATGACATTGACCTGGTTGCCGCGTTTGCCGATACCCATCAGGAAATTGTCGGGCTTGATATCACGGTGGATAAAGTTGCGCGAGTGGATGTACTCGATGCGAGAAACCTATGTTAAAGGGTCAGGATCAGGAATAGATAAAGGGGGATCGGTATTACGAGTTGATCAGCAAGAAGCAAGACGGTCTTCAGGCTGAACTTGCGGTTGCAAAAGTTGAAGAGGTCCTCGAGAGAAGGGCCCAAAAGGTCGAGAACCATAGCATTGTAATCGCATTCGGTACCGAACCATCTGACAAAGGGGACGCCGACACCGCCAGCGAGTGTCTTGTAGACCTTGGACTCGTACTCGAGCTGAGGGTGCTTGGCCTTGACGGACTCGAGCTTGATGGCGACCTCTTCGCCGGAGATGATGTTAATGCCCAGGTAGATGTCACCTGCGCAGTGATGAGCCAAAAAAAAAAAGCGCGGAAGAAGAGCGGCTGCGGACCAAAGGAACCGGAACCAATCTTTTTGCCTAGACGGTACTTGCCGCCAACGCGGAGGTCGAGTCTGTGTGCGGGGGTTTCTGCCATGATGGATAGAGAGTTTGCTAGAGGGAGGAGTCAGCGAGCGGGAAGTGGGGGAGGAAGAGGCGAGGTGGCTAAAGGAGAGCGGAGCTTGTGGTGGCCGACGCCCGCGACACCCGAGGCAGGACAGATGGCATGCGCCCGCAAGGGCAGACAGCGACGATTGGGCGAGGATGTTCGGACGCTCGTCGACGTTGCGGGCGGGGAACGTGGTGCCCGCGAGGTGCAGGGGTCGGGGAGGGGGGAGGGGGAGGGGGAGAAGGGACTCACCTGGGGGGATGAGGGAGAGAGGACTCGGGTCGGGGGGGCAATATAAAGGGGAGAGGCGAGGAGAGAGAGGGAGGAGGACAACACAACCGGCGCCTCCGTGAGAACAAAACGACACTGCCAGAGAAAGCGGAGTTTGAAAGTACTCAATAAGCACGGTGTGGGGGTGACGATTCTGTTCGGGTCTCGAGTGGAATCACATCGTCAGGGCGATATTCCGAGTTGCCAGCTGGCCCACTTCTTCCACTCTCTTTACATAACCTCGATGGCCCACCCGCGCCAACACGATCCTTACTACCACACCGGCCAGGCGCCGCAGCAGGGCATCGTCCCAGATTACCCCCCTGTGCCCGTCAACCACGCCCAGTACAACGACTACGATGCCCACTGGGACGCCAAGTCGTTCGCCAGCAGCAACTTCCACGGCTCACAGGCACATCTCAACCCATACACCGCCAGCCAGCCCAGTTTCCCCTATGGTGCTCCCCCCATGCCCAACTACCCCCCGCCCATGGTCAGGGAAATGAGCACCGGCTACTCGATCGCCAGGGAGAAGCTCATGAACAGCCGCGCGGTCCGTCAGGTCGAGCTCCAGAACGGCAACCTCGTCCTCGATGCCCACGTTCCCAGCCACATCGTCCCCAAAGGCATGTCCGACGTCGAGGAGATGACCAAGATGAGATACACCGCCGCAACATGCGACCCCGACGAGTTCATGCGCAGAAAGTACTCCCTGCGGCCCTTTCTATACGGCCGTCAAACTGAGCTGTTCATCGTCATGACCATGTACAACGAAGACGAAGTCCTCTTCGTCAGGACCATGAACTCGTATGCCCCCCTCTCCCTTCCATGCTCCCACCTATCATCTTCCTCTAGTGTCATCAAGAACATCGCCCACCTTTGCTCCAGGACCCGTTCCAAAACCTGGGGTCCCAGCGGCTGGAAAAAGGTCGTCGTCTGCATCGTATCCGACGGTCGCAGCAAGATCAACAAGCGTACCTTGCAAGTTCTCACACTCGTGCGGTACCTGCCCCTTGTTTTCAGATCCCGTTTGACTCACGCCGAGCCAGATGGGTTGTTACCAAGAAGGGATCGCCAAGGACTCTGTCGCCGGTAAAGATGTGACCGCGCATATATTCGAGTAAGTGCGCCGCTATTCGGTCCACAACAGAGAATGGACCGCCATTCAGATACACCACAAATGTCGTCGTGACAGAGACCGGCGAGGTTTCCTCTGGTGCCTGCCCCGTCCAGATCATCTTCTGCTTGAAGGAACAGAACAAGAAAAAGTTGAATAGTCATCGATGGTTCTTCAATGCGTTCGGGCCCCTGATCAACCCCAATGGTACGTGCACTTCATCCCTGCCAGTCCATCCCGCATACATGGTATGTCAGTGTGCGTACTCTTGGACGTCGGCACAAAACCTTCTGGCACGTCAATCTATGACCTCTGGAAATGTGAGTCGCATTGCGTCGTATCTCTTCTGGCTGATCGTCACCCAGGCTTTGACTCCCATTCGGGTGTCGGGGGTGCGTGTGGAGAGTAAGCCACTTCCTTGGGAACTAACACTCAAATAACGCTCGTTGCTAGGATTTGTGTCGACACTGGGAAGGGTTGTTCCTTGCTGCTCATCAGCCCTCTCGCGGCTTCCCAAAACTTTGAAGTACGGCTCCCGTTTGACACCTGCTTCATTGCCTGACTGTATACAGTACAAAATGTCCAACATCCTAGACAAACCACTCGAGGTATTGGGATGGTTTAATGGTTTATCTGTATTACTCAACTAGCCAACATGATGACAGAGTGTTTTTGGCTACATCAGCGTGTTACCAGGCGCTTTTAGTGCATATAGGTACAAGGCACTTTTGAACGGACCTGATGGCAAGGGTCCCCTGGCATCGTACTTCAAGGGTGAGGCAATGCATGGCGGGGGCGCCAGTAGTGCCGGGCTTTTCGGTCAGTGTACTATCCAGGCCCTTTGTCTGGCTACTAACCATTGTCAGAACGTAATATGTATCTCGCTGAGGATCGTATCTTGTGCTTTGAAATTGTCACCAAGAAGCGGGAGGCATGGATGTAAGTCCATTCAACTACGTGCTGCGACCTGAATTGAAGGCTTGTAGCTTGAAATACGTCAAGAGTGCGAAGGCATCTACCGATGTGCCCACAAGTGTCAGTTAGAAGCCGCTCAGCGGCATTCCTTGCTTACTGTCTCTTAGGTTCCTGAATTCATCTCACAACGTCGCCGATGGCTGAACGGATCGCTTTTCGCCTCCATCCACTCAACGCTATTCTTTTACAAGATATGGACATCAGGGCAAAACCCTATTCGGATGCTTGTCCTGCAGGTTTGCGAATCCGACCCAGTTTCGTTAAAAGCGATTAATACTGTACTATTTAGATTGAATTCATCTACAACGCCGTTCAACTCCTTTTCACCTGGACATCTCTTGCCAACTTTTACCTCGCATTCTTTTTCGTGAGTCCTATGCCCGACATTATATTCGGGTCATTGACGAATCATTAGCTAGTTTCATCTGCAACAGCACCTGGTCAGAACAATGCTTTCAACTTTCTAAGCGCAGGAGTCGGTCAGATCATATTCGAAGTGTTTTTGAAGGTTGGTTTACTGTTGTCGGCCCTGTAGTCCGGGAGGTCTAACCAACTCAAGCTATACATTGCCCTCCTCTTTGTCACGACAGTGTGTTCCCTTGGGAATCGCCCTCAGGTGCGGCTACCACTTCCCTTGCTGCTCGCGACCGACCAAAGTATCGTATAGGGATCCAAATGGATTTATGCGCTTGCCATGATCCTGTTCGGATTCTGCAATGTCATCACCTTGTGGTGTGCTGGCTACACGGTCTATCTCGCTGTCCCTCATACTCTTGCTGGCTGGAAAAATATTGGCCAGTATGTGAAACCCGACCTTGCTGAACATTCCCTGCTGACGTCGAAGCAGCCTAATCGCTACCAATCAGGCATTTCGAGAGATTGTCATTTCCTTGGCGGCAACATACGGTCTCTATTTCGTTTCCTCCTTCATGTACTTTGAACCGTGGCACATGTTTACCTCGTTCATTCAGTATATGTTTCTTCTACCTAGCTGTGAGTTTGTTTCATTCTCACAAAGCTAAAATACTGATCCTACTGTGAAAAGATGTCAACATTCTGAGTAAGTTATATCGGAACTAGTCCGATCAGGGTAACTAACCTTGTTTACTCGATAGTGATGTATGCCATGTGTAACCTACACGATGTCACATGGTGAGTATTCTCGTCCTTGGCCTTGGGCTGCAGCTTATGCTCTGTTAGGGGAACCAAGGGTGATAATACCGCTGCAAAGGATTTGGGTGGTGCGAAGAAGGTCAAAGGCGATGGCGGCAAGGTGATGATGGAAGTCGAACTCCCATCTGCCCGTGAAGACGTCGACCAATTATGGGCCGCATCGCGCTCCGCACTCAAAGTCAAGCCACCCCCTGCCAAGGACTCAGTCGATGCCGCGACCAGACAGTCCGACCAGGATCGCAGCAGCCGTACAAATGTTGTTCTCACCTGGATTGGGACTAACATGTGAGTGTTTCTTTTACGAAACGTCGGTCGTGTATTAATTAGCCACCAGGGTTATGATCCTCGTCTTCACGTCTACCGCGTTTTTGAATTGGGTAGACCAGCACGTAGAAAAGACCCAATCATCAAATTTTAACCCATACCTTAGTTTCCTTTTCATTGCTCTGTAAGTCCCATAACCTGCACATGTACGCCCGAACTGACTTCGTGTCATCGTGTCCAGTGCTGGGCTCTCTGCAGTTCGATTCCTTGGATCCACCCTGTACTTGATTTTCCGATTCTTCGGATTCTGAGCCGGCGTCCCGCCCTTGCACTTGCACTATAATTGCGTCGAAAATGTGTATAACCATTAAAGGCCAACTCCAGTCACCCTCGAAGCTTTCTATTCCTATTTCTCGGTCTCGGAACCTGTTTTCATCTATGTGGTGCGTTCTGCACACTGCGTACCCTGTACTTTTATGCCTGGATTTGGTTTGGATTCGTTTTTACTACGACGCGATACCACTCTATTGATATTATTATGTGTACATAAGTTTGGTAGATGGCATATGGTCCTCTGTCGCTACGTGTTTTCGACGTATGTTGAAACAGTTAGATGTGCTGCAACTTGACGTTGCCGAGTTGATCTCACATGTCATGCCTCGCCGCTTCAAGTGTGTCGATCAAGCAGGGACGGGTGGTTCCACGAGGATGTCATAGACACGGCCGTGCGGGACTCTAACATGTTTTCGACTTGTTCCTGGAACTCACGTCCCTATTCCTCTACGTGTCAGATCTGCCAGCATGATGTGCGAAAACCGGAGGAGCTCGCAGAAGACGAGTTGAGCGTCGGGCAACCGTATAGTATGCGATGCAATCATAATGGACTATCGCGATTCCGCCGAGATTACACCGTCCGTACGGATCGAGCCGCCAAATGCGGTGACTGGTCGTCTCGAATAGAGTCAATCTTGGCATCTCAGGCTGGGTTTCATCAGGGTTGTGCATTTTGGCAGAACTGGCTGCAGGGATCAACTAGATCGACGTCCTGTGTCGTCCAGGAGTCGGGCCCTCAACTTCAGCCGTAGATCTGGCCATCACCGATTCCCATCAAGCGGAAGGCTAGCGTAATACTACTGGCACGACTGCGTCGGCGGATGACCGATTTGACGTTCGGGCGGGAATGCTCAGTGGGCATGACATCATAGAGTAGCGCGCCAAGCTGTCTGTGGTTACCCGTTTGCATACCACTGGTACGCCTGGGGCCACATCCGTTTGCTATGACGGTGCTCCACTGCGGCAGGCATTCTGATCGGTGAGTTTTCGGATGCCCGCGACAGCATAAATAGAGGGAGGCCGTACGACGGGGACTCGGAGTCACCGCCTGTCGCCACTCACCACTTCTCTTGCTGCCCTTTCGCCGCGTTATCCCTTGCATCCGGGTTCCTCGCATCGCACCTGACAAGCTCTCTGTCGCCCATGCACCCATTCGGTTCATTGGGAGCCCCAGTAAGTCGCGTCGCTTTATGTATTCTTGGAGGAATCAGTGCTGACCCGGACTTCGGGCGCGCCAATCGTTTTAGGCAATCGTTTTTACCCAGCTTCGTTTCAATTCGTTTGGATGTTCAGAACACGGTCGGTCCTTCGTAAAGGCTGCCCTTTCAGAGTTCTGTCTGCCCTATTAGGCTGTTTGGTACTGAGAGCTTGGCCCGTTGTGAGGACGCCCTGCTACTTTATGGCAATGTAAGTCCTTGGCCGACGACGTTAATGTATTCCCATTGGGACTGAAGATGGTGTCGATATGCCGCACGCGTCCGACAACCTCTTCTTAGGCTCTCCGCCGTCCGCCCCTCTCGCGACGGGAAGTTCACTGCCCATACCACGAGTGCCAACATGGTGCATGCAACGGCATAACCGCGCACTGGAACACGTACAGTATCCCTATAGCACGCGAAGACACTCCGACGGATTGCTACCAGGGGTGCTGTTGGCCTTTTGATGTTGCGAGTACGACAGTCGTTCGAGCAAGAACAGATTTCTTCAAGTGAGTCCGTTTATGATGCAAGGCCGCTAGAGTCTTTTCTCACTGTCGCCAAGTACCTCTGTGGGTGTTGTCAGTCATTGCGCTAAGCGAGTACGATAGCCGTTCGTGCACATAACGAGTTTAACGCTTGTCATCGAGTATGTTCGTTTCCACTTTAATAATGCACTGGTTTTTACAGTGTCTTGAAAGGTTTTACCCGCAGCCTCTCTGAAGCTGACGACAAAATCAATGCCGGAGAGATTATCTTGTCATAGAATCCACGAGCATGACAATAGAGGTCATCATCAAAGTGTATGCACGGACATGTGGGTTGATCGATGGACCTATCGATACGAGAACAATGCCAACCGCGGTCCGCGATATGGCA
>JBBPKG010000059.1:0-72811 GCA_038089115.1 Fistulinella cinereoalba | reverse complement strand
GTGCCCGGATTCCAAAAGATCTTCCGGAGCCGTCTCGAAGCACGCGGGCTGTAAAGTATAGAAAACGTTCACGCCCATTGTCTACATCGTAATGGTCTATCCATCGATATACGCTAAAGCGGGGTTCACTCTTATGTTTTTGTTTACTTAGAATGTCTTTATCTGTCCTTTTTTCATCGATGGTACTGATTCGTGCTCCTGGAGGATTCACGCAATGTCCATGTCCACGTGTACATAGGATTTATTATTGGCTAGTTATACTTCTTTTTTATAGACACGCATATGTATTCGATCATATCAGGGTGCAAATATTCATCCGTCTGTTGTCATTCCAACTAACGATACGATCGGCGATGCCACGTCTTGGGCGCTTAGAGATGACACATTCTGTCAACGCCAGCTGCCCGGTCGCTAGGTACACTGAGCTGTCACCTCTGGCGGGGCGACTGTGCATAAGCAAGGCTCCGTCAGCAGCACAGATTTGCGTTCAGTAGTAGACATAGTAGACACACGACCACGATTCTATGCGAATCTATCAACTACGATCAAGAAATACGACCATCCCCGGACCTTTGCATTCCCGAGAAACTGTCGATGAATCAAGGCAAAGGCAACACGACAGGCCTCCTCATCGCGGTGCAAATATCCAGATACCTAGGGTCAGACTCGGGCGTGATTATGCCTCGCCGTACGCAGAAATCGACCAGGGCCATGGCAGAGCTCGGCTTGAACTGACCCTTTCGCACGCGCTCGAGCACTTCATTGACGTCCATCCGTTGGAACGTGTCCACCTCGTCTTCTGCCTGGGCGTTCGTGCGTGGTATGGTTCCGGCGGTGCTCTCGAGACTGGTCTGGGGAATACGAAGCTCGTAGAGGTAGTATATGCCCGGGAGGAGCCATCCGGAAGGGGACCGGTTCGTGTAGTTGATCATGCCTGTTGAGCGTATGTGTTTCGCGACGAAATCAGGTGCTAAAGAAGCTTCCTCCATGCACTCGCGGACAATGGTTTCATGGGGAGTCTCCCCGAGACCTATCCCTCCGCCAACGGTGCAATCGTATCGACCAGGCCATCTGAGATGCCGCAGAATTCAATCAAATCAATAAACAACGATAAAGCCGAACAGACACACGTGCTCTTTGAAAGCGACCGACGAGCGATCCATAGCATCAGTTTGTTCGCGTCAGGACAGTCGTAAAAGGCTACGTTTTCATACGAGAGGTAATGCATGAGCGCACATTCGCCAGAAAGGATGTCCACAAGGCATACCCGTCAAGAGGCAACCAAAGTTGGTGAATCCAAACAGAGGAAGTCCGGCGCGTTCAATTCCGAACGCAATATTTGGTGCAGAGCTTGGGCGATGCTCCTCTTGCGGCATATATACTGGGTATGTCTCGTTGCTCCAGCCTATAATTGGGGTGGATGTCAGAACGTGCCGGAAATAAACGCCCTGCGGACCTTTTAGAATCTCCGGGAAAGTGCCTCTTTTTCTCCACTTTTTCAACAGAACTTGTACAGCATTAGTCCTCGTCTCAAAGTCGGTAATGTGATCCGCGAAACTAATCGCCCAAGGGGAATCATTTTCTGGCCTGCAAAGTATGCTCCAGATTGACTCGTCCCGTCTTTCCTCGTGGTTTTTGAAAATTTCGTCCACCACTGCGGGTCGCAAAAAACCTATGGGGGTGGAGAGAGAAGTTGGTTCGGAGCAAAGAAACATTGGGAGCAGACGTTCTTCCTGTTCGGGCCGGATCGTACCAACGTTGCAGGATGCGCGATAGATCATAGCCGGGTCATTGAAAGGGCCGGAAGGGAGAGTAAGATTGATTGCAGAATGGACCTGCGGCAAGATGCTCGAGCTCTGGTGTCGACGGGCCGTGAGGTTCAGTGTGTTCTTGGTGCCCTGAATTGCAAGTGCAACACGAAATCTGGCAGTTCCAGTGAGCATAACATGAGGTAGACTTGTCCTGCAAAGTGGAAGCTGAGCCTGAGACGTTCCGACAATGATGCTGGCACGAAAAAAGGGCATTTCGTAGTCGTTCCATTTGGGCTCTATTGAAATGCGTCCCAATCGGTTGCTCGGTGCGAGCCGAGGGCTGGTATACATTTCAACTGAATCAAGATTGAGAACACGACGGTCCCTAGTGACACAGTAGCGATTCGATTTTGGGCCGCTCGTGGCAAGACTGGTACAAATTTTTATTTACTGCCAATGAACACTCTCGTTCACCATTCGAGGGGGTCCTTCTTCCAATCGAAGACCCCTCCACGCTCCTCAAACGCCTTCTCATCGAATCCCGAGTCTTCAAGTGCATCCTGAACACCTGCTTCCAATAACGATCTGCCAGGCTTCTTTCCCCCTCCTCGACAGTCCAAAAATCTGCAACTCACGAATCACTCCTTCGCCGATAATCAGGAGTAGGTAGATTAGCCCACCTCATTCGTTCGTCCAGGTTCAAGTATGAGTCCTTCATTGCCTCATTATCTTCTGGGACGAGGCACTTTTGAGAGGCATGTCGGGTGAGGAATGCTTTGAACTGCTCCTTGGTAATAACAAGAGGGCGAGCATCACGGAGTGACCCCGTCTCGGCGCCTGTGTTTTCTGAGTTCAACAAGAGAACTTGGAAAACCTAAGTAACATTCAAAACTGATCAGCTACACAACCTGGTCCATCCAGAAATCGGAAACGTGCCTTCCATCGAAACGGTGCCAGTTGTTCAATTTGGTCGTTCATATCTTCTTCCCAGTTGTTTCTATAAGGAGAATAAAATTGACGATGAATTTTTTTCGAAGTGGCTCAAAGGAATACAGACATGGTGACCACTGTATTAATCTTGACTTTAATCCCTTTCTCTTTGACCCACTGTGCCACTTGGAATACGTTGCTAATGTGCGCTGTAGAGGTCCCGTTTTCTGCGCGACCCTGTTTAATGTTGGTTTCCACATCAAACGAGTCACAGGATATGGCCATGATGTCCAGATACCGGCCATACAAATCCAGCCATTTCTGGGTCACCTTTGAGCCGTTGCACACAACGGAACACGATTCAAGATGAAGCTCTTCTTTACAGTACTTGAACACCTCCCCAATGTAGTGGGGCTGCAAAAATGGCTCGCCACCGCTGATGTTGAGTTTCTTCATGCCTGCATCAGCCAACATGCGAAGACCACGCTTGCCTTCCTCGAGAGGGAGGATGAACTGATTGGTATTAGTGTGGAAGCAAAAGTGGCATTCATAGTTGCATCGTCTATTGGGGAACCAGTTAACAGAGAGGGGTATTTTTGCGGGTGGCGAACTGAGGAAAGGGATAGATATGTCGATCCAGGAGAATTTCATGTTGAGGTGCGATGGTGGGTGTTTTCAATTGCTGATACTGTTGAAGACAAGGCAGGAGAAGGTGGGCGGCAAGGAGAAGCGCGTTAGTGGCGTGCTCACTTTATATTATCTAAAAGTTGAGCGGAAACGGTAAAGTTCGAGGCTTACGTCTTAAAAATGCCCCCGTCTGGTCGATTCCTGTGTCCTTTGTTGGTTTTTACTTCAGGATACCACTGGCAGCAGCGGGCGCCAATACTACCCGATTTACCGTTTGCTATCATGAGCACGCGAGCACACGCGATGTATGCAGCTCAGGTGTGGCCTATGCGCATGCCCACTCCTACCATCTAAGAACAGTGCCCGTCCTCCTATCTGGCCGGCGCATGCACTCAAATACCGCTTGGGTGCACACGCATACGGCCCACATCTTCGAGCGCACCCACCCCCGACTACCACCCTCGCCCCGCACTTGCAAACGCGCTAACTACGCGCGCTTGCAAATACGCATAGAGAATGTGTCTAGAGTCCGTCATGCGCACGCAGGGACATGCTCACGTTCACGTTCACCGGGCGACACACCCACTTGCATCGTATACGTGTGCGTGAGCATGCCCTCTAACTACCTCACGGCTTGCGGGCAGCCGTAACATCGCCCATGACATTATCTGGACATACACAAAGACAATGTTGGTTACCACCTGAGCCAGGGTCCAGAAAACGTGGAGCCAAGCCTTCCTGGGGAAGGTGAGTCGAATTGTTTGCGAGGTTGTGGGTCCCGGCACTTTAGGGGTGTCATCGATGACTTGGATAGTCTATAATTTTCGCAGTACGACCTGTGCCAGTGATAAGTGTGTGTTATAGCGCAGTTCTAGGGCTTGCAAACCCAGAGCAAACGCGAAAGATGCGTTTGAGTGCTAGTAGCGCTCACCGAGATATGTAGCCGTGGGATTGTTTGCACCACCAAACACAGCTGCTGACACAGCTGCCGATGAGTGTCTTGGTGGGCCCAATGGGACCGCAAGGCCGTCGCGCTGCTCGCCGCGGGGCGCGTCTTTTCGTCCGCCCTCGCAGCTCACTTCGTTAATCTCAGGTCCTCGCTCACCCTCGCGGCTGGTGAGCACCACGCGCCTAGGCCCATCTACCCGTCATTTTGCCATCACCGTCTTCGTCCCCTACGACTTCTCCTAGTCCACCAGTATATTGTACATAGTTTGCAATATACGGTAGGTGTCGTCCAAAGATAGCACACTCAGCGGGTAACCATCACGTGCATCGCACGACGCCCGTACCTTACAAAGTGGTGTACGCAGGCTGTGCTGTGCCATCTTTGTTACTTGGATTCTCCAAGACCCCAAGAGATAGGAAAAATAGCACCAGAACAGGCACAGAGTCGCTCGAGACTAAAATAAAGGCATTAATTTCACTGATAGGTTAGTGACTTGAACTCTTTAGTTGCCGCTGCGTCAGGTTTCTCAACTGCCAAACCCTGCCGACAACGAACTTTCACATAATTGGAAATGCGAGCTTCGCTGACGACTCTTCTGTCTTGCAAATTAATTGCATCATCTCCCGCCCAAAGCCTTACTAGATCGATGTAATTGATCATCTCGTTATCGCAGCCCTCACTGGTTGCGATTCTCGCCTCGAGGATAGAATGCTATACGACATCCAGAGGCTCGTATGGGTTGCGCTATCAATTTCCGCTACCCCTTTCCATCGTGCGCCGTAGGGCTGTACTTCTAGCAACGAGATCCAATGGTACCTATGTAAAGTTCCTGCGAGTGCAAAATGTAGGGATGTGTAAATATCGGTACAGCCGCCCGTCCGTCCGTACCGTGTGTCAGTCTGCAACGCACGCCCGATGTCGGACGCGGCTCCCTTGGTCCTCATACTTTAGGCGGTCTCAGGCTGGTCCGCCGGCCGTGCGACACCACAATGAGATGTCAATGCCCTACGACGTATGCAACTGTCTATCATTGACGTGTGATTCGGTCTTCTACAGGATAGAACCGATCTAGGAGCGCCGCCCCTCATGGTCGTTTCAAAGGTAGTATGGGAAGGGTTAGCTTGCGGAGCGGTCTCCGGGGCCCAAGGGCAGACACGCGGGAAACTGAGACCGCGGGCCGCACCCGCCAAGGGTCGCGCGCAAGTGTCAGACCTTAAAACCCGCCCAGTGATATGGTAAAGATGGGGGTGCTCTGAACTTTGGAAGCCACCACGCTGTCTGTAGCACAGGTTCAAAGTCCACCTGCTTCGCGCATCGAGACGGATGCGGCGTAATGACTCAAATGCTGTCCTGGAGCGTCACGTTACCGCGGACTTATTCCGATGCAGAGGAGGGCCAAGACAGTCACTGCCAGTACTCAGATAACGAGCCTTTGTTGGAAATGGTGAGCAACCCTCTTTTGCAAAAAGGTGCCGAGCGTTATCTTTGGTCCCGTGGCGGAGGGTGTAGTATATGGTTAGGACATTAACGACGTGAGGCATCATCGATTATCGATCGTGATCGTGGCGGTCGACTTTGACGGTTAGTGTGGCGGGCCGGTACTTGCCGAATCGCGAACATTTTCTGATCAGATCGGCTAGAATGAAGGCACGATGAACTTACCGCGACGTGGAGCCCACAAGCCCCGCCGCGCCCACGATATAGCTTATTCTGACTCTCACAGGTCAACCACAGAAGCTCAGCGTGGAATACATGTTTACTTCATTAAAATCCCTACCACATATCGCTATTGTAACACCGCCCTCCAGAACGTCACGCGTCGCCTGCGTTCTCCACAGGGCCATCACTGTCCATGTACTTACCCGGATTAAGAAAGACGTAACACACCACGCCTTTTCCCCAGTCCGAGTGTGCACTCAAGCCACAGGCGAAGTACAGCCAAATGACGTTCCAGAGGTACCCGTCTTGAAATCGGTAATGATTGATTCGATCGCCGAGTATGATGCCAATGCAGCGGTCGCCAAGCATGCGATGGTGAGGATTAGGTTCCATGTGTTGAAGAAAAAGTGCTTTGTGTCTGTTGACAAGTTGAGAATGATGTTCGCGGGAAAAATAGTCGGAACGTACATCCGCGTACCCATCGGGAAACGTCCCACCAGGTGTCAATCCTGGATGCGCGAGGATTGTTTACATCGTAAGCATGGTCGTCCTCCAACGCATCAACTTGCATAACATAGCCGAGGATCATGAATGGTGGGAATGTGTACGAGAATTCTGCGGATGGAGCATGAGCCACTTGTTTAGATGCAGCAAGGGGGATCTATCATACGGAATATGCAGACGGCGGCCACAAGGGAAGAGATATTGGTGAACTGGGGGACAGCAGAGCCGATGACGAAAGCAAGTGCCCAGTAAACGATGACTGATACTGCGAAAAGGTACTTCCCAGCCCTAACCGTCAAAGGCGGAGCACGGAATAGCTCCATGAAAATGTTTTGATAGATGACCTTGACACCGATGTTCCCATACAACGCGGCAGCAATGAGACCAGCAGTAAGGGATATTGCGTTGGTAGCTGTCTGCAGACTATAGAGAGAGATGCCTTGGTTTGCAGGCTTATTGGAAATCTGTCAGTCATCAATACATTTGGATTGAGGGGAAGCGCTCACGTTAAGGACGAACTGGCCCTGGTAGGCATAGACGAATAGCCCGAAAAACATGTACACAATGGTAATGAACAGTTGTGCAAAAGCCATGGCCTTCCAAAAGTCCATTGGTCGGCGCATTTCAGCCATAAACTCGACGAAGATCATGCTGAACGAGTGCACGGTTAAGTCGTAGTTCAAAGTCAGTCAGCGCGGACTTACGCGCCGCCGTAAGAGAATACTATCTGCATAATACCGTTGAGCTGCAACTCGAAAGGCTGTTGGTTGATGGCCAAGGTTTGCACTGGCCCTTGCGGGACACCATACGCACTTTTGGCCGCGCTGTAATTGGGGGCAGTATGTGCAACAGCACCCATCGTTATAACGAGGGTAGCAATATTGAGCCAAATGGAAGCGTTGGCAACCCAGCCGAATTTTTGTAGTGTCCTGATCTGGCCAAGAATCATACCTATAAATGAGCATAAGCTCAATGTTCATGCAATTAAGAATCGACTTACCTGCCAGCATCCAGACGATATTACACACGGTAAAGCAAAGCTAATTTTTAGAAGACAGTTAAGTGAGGGTCAAAGAGACACGTAAAATACAAACCTTGAATTGCGACATTTGCGAAAGACCCTGACCGTTTCCGAGAATAATAAGACCAACGTTAAAGACCAGTTGCAGGCTTTGCAAAATGTTGCACACTTTGAGAGAGTTCGTCAATATAATGTGCAAACATAATGAAGGCGTTAAAGGCGTACGAATCCGGAACCACGATCCGTATATACGATAACCAAGATCACCAAATGATCGCAAGGGGAACCTTTCTGAGTCGAGCTTTAAGAACATATGCCAAAGGAGGAAACCGCTGTAGGCCGCCATAATCCCAAAGGCAACGAAACAACCAACGCCAGGGCCAAATCCCACAGCAGAGAACGCATAGGGAGTCGAGTATGGGCCAAGAATGTCTACCTCGCTAGTTAGCCGCGTACGATGCAGGATAGCACTGACATACCAGTAGTGATAAGATAGAAGACGGCACCCCAGGTAGCGGTCCTCAACGAGCTGGAAGCTGCGCGATACTCGGCAGGTGTGACGGCGAGAATACCGGCCTCGTCGGATATAGCCTTCTTCTCATCGGCGGAACTGACCGAGTCGTGGTCGTGGCCCAGCCGGTTCAGCCCGAACAATTCGCCCAGCCAACCGGTGGGGGGCTTGTGCCCTTCTCTACGTGCTTCGGCAGCCTCCTTATCTCGCTGCTCCCGAGCATAGAAGAGATAGGTCTCGAAGTTGGGCTCCAGGCCATCGGCGAGGACGAGGTGCTCGGGGGGAAGGACATCTTCGCTCTCCACAATGTGCACGCGAGGGTCGTGAGCGTCAATGGCCGCGGGGGGGACCGACATGGTAATACAAAGAGGTACAAAGTGGGGATTGGAGCTTTTAAAGAAAACGGGCTCATTTCGGGGTGCCTATCAGCCGGCAGAACCTCGTGGACAGTTGTGAGGCGGTACGCGGGCCAAAGATTGCATGTGCTCCGCCTTCCTTGTTAGAAAAAGCTTACGATATTCTTGGACAGAGACCACGGCAGCGGATGATCGGGTACCGGAAGGCGGTTCCTGTGGCACCCTTGTGTGGACAGGGTCCCACAACCGACACATGGACATATGTGCCAGGCAACTTGACCGCACACGACGCAGGTCGACGTCGACTGACAGCGGTGCGACGCTTGTCATTGCAGCGCACGACATGTTCGGGCCATGCCGAGCGCTTACGATCATTTTAACTGTTTTAGCCGGTGCCTTACAATGCATCATAACGGGCAAGGATTACATAATCATGTCATCATACATAGTGACCGGCACCCGCATTATCACGCTTGCCGTGATGTGTTATCACTCAGTTAGCTGGCCAGATCATAATACAAAAACAAGTCCACAAAACCTGGTATAATGCCAGTGGGCAGCTAATCTTATGAGCGGCACGGCTGTCAGACAATTGTACCTTGGCCAGTCGACAAAAAATATCAACACAGAATTAAGAACTTGTGGAGTCGAACATGGACACGAATAAGACAACAGAACGGCACTAATGGAGGATAGATTCGAAGCCCAGGCGTCAGATTGGGCAGGAGGGTCACAAGCATTGACAATTCGCAAATGAATACAGCTGTTAAACTGGGGGGGAGTACCTGAAGGCACAGCAAGGTTTTGATTCAAGGAGTAGACGTTGTCAGACTGACACGGGTAGGGTAACGGCGACGCCAATGGTAAACGATAGTGAATGCCATCGGAAGAGTATGACAATGCAGGCACCGTTGACATGTACTATAAGGTGTTACAGTGTCAGTAACCATTGCAATGACGACGTTGGGGTTAGGAGAGTTGACATGTGGGTTTCGCCGGACACAGGTTTGAGGCCTCTTGTACGACAGCGGTCCAGGAAGCCAATTTACACTCTGGTGGGAACAGTGTCATCTTGGGGTCATACGTATCTGCCATTTCCAACATCCGCTCATTCATCAATCAACAACACTTTCCGTTCTCTTGACCATCTCCCGACTGGAGAACGAGTGTTCAATGTTCAGCGTAGGGTCTTCACCAAAGTGTCTTTTTGTATCCGGTCTGTTAACGTTGGTGACAGGTGACCAGGATAAAGTCGTCTTTACCCAGTGTCGTCACTTTAGCCGAAGACCCTTCCGACGCGTCCACTCCAAGTAGCAGGTAATCGACCGACTTGACGTTGGACGGTGGGCCCTGTAATGAAGAAATCTATCGAGTGTGACGCCATTGTCACCTTCGCGAGGAACAAAGTCTGATGTTGGCGTCACGTTTGACGCTTGATCCGACCAAGAACGGGTGTCCGCAAAGTGAGGACGTATTTTGTTCTCGAACATGTGCTCCTCCTTGCCCCTGCGAAATGGCAGCTAAGGTATCTAAATTGTTCCCGGGCTTCCTTCCCACTTACGCGCGTGCAAGTTCATCACATTTTCTGCCGGAAAACAGCCTTCGAGCAGCCTTTGAACATGTTGCATGTTCTCTCCCTGTTCCCGTCGCGAGCATGTGCGGGGCAGATTACCAGTTCGGTGGCTGGTCCCTGACTGGTTCTCGCGCAAACTTCCACCTTTGCTCGTGGTGTAAACCCAGATGCATCGCCGCAATTAGCATCAGCAAAATGTCACGTGTCTTTAGGACTGACGTTGGGGTTATCTATAGCATACGTGCCTGCCAGTACATGCAACAGCGACATCCCTACACAATGGTAAACACTGAGCTGCAAGACGAAGCGCCCGCGGCCGCCTGCCGACCCTTCGGCTAGAGGTTGCTAACCTAACCTAACGTCGCTTGACAGGTCCTCTCCAACGCGGCCATGTCGCAGTACGGATCGCGGGTCCGTCTGAGCCGCTGTAATGTTCTGAGTTCATTGCTCAATGTGCCTTTGAATCTGCTGTGTTTCCCCTTCGTGTAACGTCAAATGGTGAGTCGCTTGCCTCTCACTGTCAACCCGCGATTCAAATGATTTGTCCTGTTGTTAGTAACGGTAGTTCAGACGACGACAAGGGTGTGACATTCACTTTCCACCGTCCGTCTCTGATGTGCCCGCCAACTTCTTGCCGATCGAACCCTACTCGCAGGCTGACAGGCATCAGTAAAGTTACACGGCACCTGCTATGCTTGCCGTGACTCTGACGTGACTGCACGGTCTGGCGTCGTCTGCGAGAGCCTGACCCTGCCAAGCAAAGCGTCCGGCCAACGAAACCTTAGCGCAGACCGATGCAGACCCAGACCAAATCAGCATGAAACAGGTTCGGCTGCAGATACTAGCAACGCAGACAAACGTGGCATAGTTAGGGTCTGCACGGGCACGAGTTACGGGGGTACGGGTGCGGTGTGGATAAGCTGTACACCATACTGCAGGTGTGCGGTATTTGGCTGGTTTTGCCAGCAGGTTAACCCGCTGTCATTGCCCATGTCCTCCGTACGCTAGGTCGTCAAATGATCGGACAGAGCCCGCCAGACCATCTCCATTTTTAGGCTATCTATTCTTGCAACTTCCATTGCGGCTGTAATACCAGCATTTAATGGATAAGCTTGACAGCAAGGTGAGCAAGCAGATGAAGCAGGACCTCTATCTTACTATCAACTACCTCAGCAATGCAACTCGCCAAGAATAACTCGAGGATGGACCGATACTAGGAAATTATAGATTTGTCACATGTAAGTGCTATATCGCGTCGGAATGGGTATCATACTACTTTGTTATGTAGTCCCGGCATATACACATATACACGCTAACTCAAGTTATCACAATCCTTTATCCCGGCCTTAGACCGACTTTCAAAGACGGTCTCAAAAGCAAGCATGAATTGAGGAAGCAGAGGTACTCGTCCATGTGGAGCTGAACAGCAGGTATAAGAATGACAGGGTGGCGTCAAACCCAGAGCTAAGCGATGGGCTACTGGCCACAGGAAAGGTGTATTTGATTCGGTGAGCCATAATACACATGTCAGGGGGCCCATGACCAGGTTCTTATTATGATTATAAGGATGATGACTCTTTGGAGACTGTTCAGCTTGGTGTCACTAACGACTCATCTGCTGCGGGCAGCTCTACAGCAGGTTCTTAATTGGATGACTACATGTCTTTATCAACCGACTGTCAGTACCAATGACCCACTTGGGTGGTGGTACACAAACTGCCACCGATATCCAATCCTACTACACCGGATGGCCCTCGACTTTATCTATCCCAGGTACATCCCGAGCATTATATCCTTGATTCAGACTAGTATGATTACCCTGTAGCGATATCAGCTGCTGTTTTGCGGGTTTTCTCTGAAATACGGCAGCTACTTCACTTTAGTGGCTTTGCTTGCCCTTCTATGGTCCTGGGCCGTTCATTTCTTTGCCTTGTGCATGGAGATGAAAGATTCGCTTTTCATAGTGGACCATCTAGCAGCTTTTAGGGCTCAGCGTCAAAAGTGCAGACGGAGTGACGCCACGAGGGAAACCAAGCGTTTTTGGATGGGAATCCACGGAATCCGTACTATCGTTCTAATATTCGCTGCTTGATGTGCCCATGGTATATCAGTTTGTATGGTACTATGTACATTACCCGCGGTGCGCCTGCGGTAGTTACGGGTCGGTGTGGGATAAGCAGACCCGGAGAGCCAGTTACTATTTCTGTGAAAGTCCTTCCAGCACGAAAGCGAATGCATATTGTCTAGCATCCTTGTAAGATGGTGCCAATGAGGCTGGAGCCCGTCGGTGATTTGGTCGTGGGCTGTATGAGCAGCGGCGCAGACACAAGCCACCAGTCCTCATGTCGAATGTCGGATCCACTGCTTCCATCGGCGGGGAGAAACACATGCCAAACAGCACGATTCAGCAAAGTAGTTTGTTCAACTCTGAAGTCGATGTGGTGAGCCAAATTAGATATCATGGCAGACAAGATGGAGTTGTTACTACTAGTTGGCATAAAGATTTCTCACGCACGGAGATCTGGACCAAATTCAACCGACCAAGCCAGGCCCCGGCCAAACAGGATGGCATCGACCGCAGTCAACTTGGATGCATCGTCTGCATTCTCCATGCCGCCCACCCACCGCGTTTTGTTCATTCCCGAACTCCTCGAAATAGTCTTCAGCTTCTTGGACAGAGACGTCAATATAGCCAATGCCTGCGTTTGCAAACGATGGTCCGAGATAGCCCTCGACGTTCTCTGGAAAGAGGTCAACAATATCCTCCATCTCTTTCGTCTCTTGAGGCCGATCGTTCACCACGACGACGAGTTCGAATACGTGAGCACCTTTCATTGCCACCCTGTCACCGACTCATCCCCTCGACAGTGCTTTGAGACACTCCCAGAAGCAAACGACTGGACTCGGTTCGATAAGTACGCTTCTCGTGTTCGGTCGTTGAAATTTCGACCTTCCATGTACGACCTTGGAATCTCCACATTGCTGGATGACGTTGCGCGAACGCGAACGTCATTGGAGATTTTACCCAATATGCATACATTGGAATGGATATACACGACTCACGCACACATGGAGCGTTGCAAATTGTTTCTTCATCGCCGTCTGCGGAATCTAACGGTCACCGCACCCTTCGAGTTTCACCCCACCTTTTACACCGATTTGTGTGCCCGTGCACCCCACTTGCACTCTCTTACCCTCTTCGTTCATTTCCCCGGTGCACCTATCAATTCTGAACTCCGCATCGTCCTGCAAAACTTGCCAGAACTCAAAAGGCTCGTGCTACCAGAATTCCACTATACATCGTCGATTATAGAGCAACTCTCGCAGGCCAAAAACATCCATATCTTGGATTTCAATCAGGACCTCCAGCTTGGATATGGAAACCCGGAAAATGTGGCATCCTTTGCCCCCGTGCTTCAGGAAGGCGCGTTCCCGTCTTTACGCGAGCTCAACCTGTCTGCCAGAATCGATGATCTCGACCGCTTTTTCCGCTCGAGTTTTGCGCCAGTCCAGCTCACAACACTATACGTCAACTCGTATATGGATCACACGCCAGCAGAAGTGCATTCCTTCCTCACCCAGCTTTCTGAGCAATGCTCCCTGTTGTCCAAGCTGAACGTGCAGCTCTACCATAGAGATTTACCGTCGGATCTCCCCATGGACAAACAACTCTCTTACGATACCATCAAACCAGTTCTCACCTTTCCAAACCTCGTCTCGTTCGAGATCGTACACAAGTTCCCGCTCAGGATCACACTGGACGATATCGAGGACTTGGCCATCCAATGGCCTCATGTTGAAAACCTTGTGCTGAACGTCGAACCACTCTTTGTCGACGAAAGTGCGTCTACGCTCGACCTCCGCGCGTACCTGCCCTTTGCGCGACACTGCCCCCGGATCAGCTCCCTCGGACTGTACATCAACGCCACCGCGGACGAGATTCCGTCCTCTCTGACCCCGCTCGTACCATTTAGTTCCCTTCACACGCTGGCGATTGGCACATCGCAAGCCCAAGACACGAATGCGGTCGCGACATTTTTGAGCCGGATCTGTCCCGCGGGGTGTTCTCTAGATATGGGCATCAGCTGGACCGAATTTGGGTGCGAGAGCCACCGATATTTGCCCGCCGATTTGCGGCATCCGCTCCAGACACGCTGTATAGCATGGCAGGCCGTCGAGCGGTTACTCCCGGCGCTGATACGCCTCAGGAACGAGGAGCAGGAACGGTCACGGGCGCTGCAGGAAGAGGTGGAGGATTTGCGCGTAGTGACCCGTCTTTTGATGGACAAAGCGGACACCAAGACAAGGGACTCGTGCGCCGTCATGTGAACCCCCTCGGAGTTGCTTCCATCTACCCATGCACAGCCCGGGCTTACTTTATTCATTTTTTCATTGCTAGGTTCGTGTTCACTTTTTTTATACATACATTGGCCGTCCTTTTCCACGTGTGGCCTCACTACATCCAGATGCCATTTCAGATTTAAATTCTGACCAGCACTCATTTGCTATTGTTGTATTCATATCATTTTTGCACTGTACGCTTTGGAATAGCCCGTTTGTAAAAATGCGCCATGATGCCCTCCGTGTGCGTGATGGTCAGGTTGAACACAGGGTGGGTGGCGTTCTGCGCAACGGGTCATACTCGAAAAACAGGCATAGCACGATGGCATAGCGACGTACCAACCGGTTCACCGCGCCACCCAGGATATGTGACGCCCCCTCTTCTTCTGACCATGCAAGCGCATCAGCGAACGCGTCCCCACGGAGTTGCTGATGCGGCGACTCTTCAGGTCGTTCAGCCACCTGCTCCTGCCATGCTCGACTAATTTGGGCACGCCGCGCCGGTGATGGGTTCATGGCATGCTGCGCGGCCGAGAGGCCCGCGAGGCAGTATAGGGTATGGTACGCATCAGGGCTCCTAAGCACCGCCAGAATGGCACGTCAGTAAGTACCCTCAACAACGCGCATGCCAGCAAAATGGGAGGAGAAAACGACCTACTTGGGTGGTTTGTCTCGAAGGCCTCCGGCGGGGTGTTGTGCGGCACAGAGAATGTACCTCTGCAAGGCGGGCTTGTTCCACAGCGACTCTGGGCACGTCATGTGTTTTCTTGAGTACTTGTGGACCCAGGCATGACATGGACTGGTACAAAGCTCACCATCCACGTCGTGCCACTCTCCATCCCCGGGCACAGTTGTATCGCATGGGATGGCGGAGGTGGCAGGGACGCCCCCGCCAATGCCTTGCGATGCAAGCAGCGCGAAACAGCCGCCGACCCACCACGAATAACATCCGTCGACGAGCTTGTTTGTTCGGCCGCGGAAACCGCCCACTTCAAGCTCGGATCCTTGCATCTGCGCGAGCCAACGTAACAGCCGCTTGTAGTCGATCGAGGGAATCGTCAGCTGCGTTGAAAAGGACGCCCATCGTTCAAGATAGGGTTGTAACATAACCCACGCGGCAAGCGAGCAAAAGGTGTATCCCCCGTGTGCCTCGCCAAGTGGGGGGCGGATGTCACCCAGGAGAGCCTGTCGTTCGCCTTGTGCATCGGAGACATAATATGGCTGCGACGCGGAGGCGAAACCGCCCTCATAAGTTTGGCATGATGCAATGAACGCGGGTATCCCTTCCAGTAGCTCCGGCGTGAGGAGGTCCAAGAGGTACGCAACGACGAGGAGGCAGTAAGTTCCGCTGTCAATTCCCGAAACCGATGAATGAAAGGAGCGTGACAGGAAACGAACGGGACGCTACCGGACATCCACCTCGGCATGTTGAGCGACCAGGAAAGATCCGTCCGGTTGTTTGAGAGACATGAAGAAAGCATAGAGCCTCTCCCTGTAGTCGCAAGCTCGCTTAACATATGGACACGGGAAAACCATCACGGAAAGGGATAAAATACCTATCGATCTGATCCCAGCCACCCCCTGGCCCTGGCCTGCCAACGATGGCGAGCGAACAGACGGCGGCATATGTAGGCAATAGATGCGCAGCCTGACCCGGCCCGCCACCGAACCCACCCTCAGGGTGTTGCCACGCAAGAATCTTATTGATCGTACTGGGGAATGAGACGATGCACGTCACCCGAGCAGTTTGCGATGAAATGGCTCCGTCGCGCACCGTTGTTTGTTATCGGGATCCATGGTGACGCCCATCACGCAAAAGCTCTGGAGCGTCCAGTACATTAGCCATGGCTGGCTGGCGTCTTGGCTGGTGTAACGAGACGGAAATCCCTGTACGATGCTCCTGAGGAGAAATTGGAGGTGCTGCTGTCGCTGGAGGGGTGGCGGGGAGTCGGGTTCGGGTGGGATGTGCTTGAGAAGGATCCGCTCTGTTTCTGCTTGAAGTTCAGATGTTTCCGTTTGATAGTGATCGTCTGACGATCGTCGCGCCGGCAGATCCATCGTGAAGGGAAGAGTCAAAGGATAACAATAACTTGTAGTTGCGCTCATTCATAATGGTGCCGGGCGAGAGTTTGATTTCTTACGTCACACAATTTTGTCTCTACTTTGCCTCTACAATACTCTTTCGACGAGGCCCAGGCCTTCCGCTTCCAATTTGGCACGGATGGGCTCGCAAATCTCTTTGGTGTACGGTGCCAGCACGCCTGGAGTATTGATAACACCATCCAGAACGAGCTGGGCAGCGATTCCGCATGGCAGGCCAACAGTGAGCGCCATGGCCGAGTGACCAGAAGGGCTCCCGTATTGCTCGAGCGTCGAGGTCAGCGTTTGCTTGTCCTATGATGAGCATGGTTGCTCTCGTCGTTCAACAGACCTCATACCTCCGTTCCGTCAGCCCATTCCACCACGAACTTGTGTTGGAGCATCACAAGATCACGCTCGCCTTGTTCGTACCTCATCAAACCTTCCAGCTGCGCACAGAGGGTATCTAGAAGGATGTTTCCTCTTGGAACTACCTTTTGAGCAGAAAACAATCCGATCCATCGGAAACCCGATAGAATACGAGTGCTTTCGCTTTCGTCGGGGAACTTGCATACTGATTTGATATGGGATACGAGGGAGCTAAATGAACAGTCAACAACAGGTCATGGAAGACAGATCCCACTCACCTTTCGGATGCGTCATTGGCACCGATGGCCTTCTGGGTAACCTCTCCCCATGTAAGATCACTCGTCAACCATTCCTTCTCTGTGGCGTCAAGAAAGCCCAATTGCACCAGTGCTCGGATGAATTCGGGGAATCCCTGGTAACGCAACGTCCCGCGGACAATGGTCTCCGCCTCTGGGATATCGTAGAACTCGCGAAACGGAACCGAGTTACGGTTGGGGTAGGCCACGAAACCAAATGCGGGAGAAATGAAGTATGGCTTGGCATATTGCATTAGGTCAGTGCCGGTGATGTCGAGCTGTTTGCCTTCCGACAGGTAGGAAGCCGAGTTCAGTAAAGCCAGTAAGACACCTCGTGACGACCACGAGAATTTGTATCCCAGCGGATTTCCTGAACATTCTGGCGCAGGCAGCCCCCCACAGTAAGATAGGAATCGTTTGATCTATCAAAATCAACAAGTATCAGTATCACTTGCCATCAGAATCAGAGTGGTTCACCTTTCCGCCCTTTTCGTGCACCTCTGAAATAGTCTTGACAGCGTAAAGGTGGTCGATCCCAGGGTCTAGACCGATTTCATTCATGACTACAATCCCTGCTTCCTTAGCGGCGGCATCAAGCTCTCTCATAGCGTGGGAGACATAACTCGTCGTAACGACGTGGGTCTTCCCCTTGATCGCGGCCTTGATGACAGCAGCATGATAAGTATAGGGAATCAAGGAGATGACGAGATCATGGGCAGCCACTTGTGCCTCGAGATCCGCCTCGGAATTGACATCGAGGGAGATACCAGTAGCGTTCGGAAGGCCGTCGGCCAGAGCCTTTGCACTAGTGAGTGTACGACACGCTGAGATCTAAGAGTCAGCGTCTGGCCGATCTATCAAAGGGGCTACTCACCGACGACCAGCTCGTTGGACGGGTCACGGACGATATATTCGGCACATGGTCGTGCAACAAAACCGGAACCCAGAAGGAGAATTTTGCGTGGCTTCTTTCCCTCTTTCGCAACTTTGACGGCCAATGCACTCCTGCCGAAGACTGGTCTAATATCCCTTCCCTCGTCAAGCATCACACGAGCAAATTCCGGCAGGACAAAGGCGGTGCGGTGGATATCCTCGTTGTAATAAAGTGTATCCGCGATTTTTCGAACTGGTTCACTAAGAATTCTTCCTGGATCCTTGGAGCATACGATAAATCCGATTTGCCCAGAAGGATACGTTGGGATCGTGGTGTTCGCGTACTTTGAGACGGGGAAAATCTCTTTTGTGAGGTTTCGCAGCTCAGCGATGAGATGCAGGTGGATCCAAAGACACTCTGCCTGGGTGGAGATATGACCATCTGGGGCCAATGCATCGTAAAGTAGCTGGAAGTATGGTTTTTGGAAAAGCGCCTCGGCGGGACCGACGGGATCGGATGAATCAGTGATAATGACATCGTACGTCGATTTGTTCTCCGCGAGGAATTTGAAACCGTCCCCAATGAAGACGTTGACGCGAGGGGATTCCAGGAGCGAAGACATGTGCGGAAGATAGATCTTGGATACTCGAACGACTGCCTGAATTCACGTGTCAAAAGGAACAGTGAGATGGACGTAGGCCGAACCTCATCGATGTCACAGAGGTCAACCTTCTCAACTGTATCATGCTTCAATACTTCACGGACGACACCACCATCTCCACCTCCGATAACAAGCACCTTTCTTGGGTTGGGATGGCTCGCAAGGGGAAGATGTGCAATCATTTCTTGGTACCTATCGAAGAGGATCATAAGGATTTTGCGATGGTATCATTCCATACCACATACGAGAACTCGTCGCGTTCGGTGCATTGTACGAGGCCATCTAGAGCCAAAACGTTACCGAATGTCTCCGACTCGAAAACGAGGACATCTTGATACAGCGATTTTTCAACGTGGAGGATTTTGTTGACCTTCAGAGTCATGGCTTGACCTGGCCATTGAGAGGATATCTCCCTGAACCAGCCGTCTGCAAAAAATCGATGTTTTCGTTTTCTAGAGTCAATTAATCAATATCTGCGTACCTTGAATGGAGGGATGAGAAAGGGGTGCCATTTCTACGTCTCGTGAAAAGGGTTTTGATCAAACGATCGGGTGACGATGATCATCGAGTTGAGTCAACCACAACCTTACGGGCCGACCGGGCCGGTCTTTCTCAGTATTCACACGTTCGCCGTGGCTTCAGAGGAATCAGAGCCCACATCGACGATCGTTCCCAGCGCCATTAGTCCTCCGCTCAGATAGATTTTGCTTTGTTGAACCCTGCTGTTTCATCTCGGCAGACGCATCGAGACCTCGGGAAAGAAATTTTTGTGCTTCAGTTGGAGCGGAAAATTCCAGTCTTCCCTTCCAATTTTCCGCTTTGGCATAAGCGTGAATTCCGCCATCATCATCATAACCATACTCTCCGAACCGCCTGGGCCTTTGGGTGCCTCTATATTCAATACATACGTGTATGTTCCACAAGGAGGCCTCTGGACATAGTGAGCTGCACTCACGCCGTGTGGCTCGGACTGGCTCATAGTGGCTCGGGCGGAGTATTCGGCTTACAGAAACACGTGTGCTGCTTAGCGATGGCAAGGTACGTCAACGGATGCCCCAATTTTGAGCTTGTTTTTCTTGAAAGGTAAATATCTCTCAGTGACAGTTTATGTGATTGGCTAAATTAGGACGGACAATGGGGCGGACTAGAAAACAACGAGTCAGCGAAAGCGTCGCCATCGTCTGTCAGGCCTTCAGGGCCCAAAGGGCAGGTTCAAAAAAAAAATAGTGACATGCGAGAAAGGTTACAACCCTCTCGCATGTCACAATTAGATCCCGTTTTTTTTATCCTGCCCTTTGTGCTGTCACATTGTGCGGTCGAATGTTTTTTTATATTTATATTTATATCACAGGTCGCCCCTTGGAGATGCTCGTGCAGACGTTCACCGTCACAAAGGCCTTTAACATCATCTGAGGGCCTTCTCTATCTCTTGCCACAATATGTCCAGCAGGAAGAGTCTCGACGATACCTGCGACATCTTTCTGTCGCGCCGTCGCGTCCATTCTCCCTTTGTTCATCAGCGGACTACGAGCGGGTTCTCCAGTTATACACCACCCTTGTGCGCAGAAAACATTCGGATCGCTGAATCCATCCGTATTCCGAGTGCGCCCGAATTCCCTCGCATTTTCACCCCACCGCCTACATTTAACTCTACGTCCACCAAGCCGCTCCCACTGCCTGGTTCGTCGGGAGCGCTGCAGACCAAACCTACCCGCCTAGCCAATGGCCATTATCACATACCTCGCCCTCGGAACCCCTTTATCCTCTTTCGTTGCGACCTAGTTCACCAGCGAAAGGCGCTACCCAGGTCAGACCTAGATGACACCAATATTTCTCGCATAGCAGGGGATTTATGGCGAGAAATGACCGCGGCGCAAAAAAAGCCGTGGGTCGATCTCGCTGCACAGGAAAAGGCGCGCCATGCTCTCCTGTATCCCGACTACAAGTACGCACCGGGTCATACTAGCTCAAAGACCAAGAAAGCAAAAAGCGAAATCGCGCATTCGGAAGACCGCCCTCCGCGCCAAATCTCCCACATGGGCCCCGCCTTTCCCAGGGATCATTCAAGTAGGCGTTCTGAACGACCGCGACCATACCCTCAAAGTATGCCTCGGAGACGCTCTGTGTCTTGTCCTCCTCCTGGCGCGGTCAAAGTTAACTCCAGACTGGATGTATGGACTCCCACTCTCGTCAGCAAAGACGACATACAACGCCACTCGGTCCAAACCGAAACGTACCACTCGACCACGCCGCCTTCCGATGTCGAAGCAATTACTCCAATCGTACCGCGAGGTCATGATCTCAACCCGGTCTTTGACTGGCCGGGTGTGGCGCAGATATCCTCCTTGGCATTTAACTCCGTAGATCAGTATCCGCCTCCAGATATGAGCCAGAATTGTGACGCGTACGCTTCTGTAAACTACTATTTCCCCCCCTACAAACCCGTATGTCTGGCCTTTGATTTCTTTGACTTGAATTACTCACTCACTCGACATAGTCCTTTGGGCCAGGCACAGCCGATCCTGAGCTCACTGCAGAAGAGCTGCAAGAAATAGAACGTTTGGCGGCGGAGACGACCTTTTCCGATCCCTTTTCCAACATAGCTGCCGTTCCTGTGGATAATTACTCTTTTGCGTTTGCTATGTCCATGCCGACTTTTGACCACTCCACTGACTCGCCTTCCTCCCTTTCCTCTGGAACCATGTCTTCAAATTGAAAAATCTTTCTCAGGTCGGATCTGATGTCTTTCAAGTTTCCGTTCGTTGCGTAACGCTTTTCCAGATCACATGCATCTTACTCATCAAGGCCTACGACAATTATGCTTCCAGCGACAAACCCTGACGTATCTGTATCCCTCTCTCACTATAATCGGCATCGTAACAAAACACGATCTCCACTTCAGTCCTGACTCTTTCCCCCTATCTCGTGAACATCGCTCAGCGTTCGCTTTGTATGCTAGACCTGCTGGCCCCTTGCGCCGTTACTTTGCTTACTTTCGGGGTCTAGATAGTATACTTACGCGCGCTTCGAGGGACGATGGATATATATAAATACCACGTTTACAGTAATCTTGACTTGCTTTCTTCTAGAATCTTGGCGCTCTAACTGAAGTGTTTTACCTGGAAACGCGGCGGTTTGTACGTGAGATCTAACTATACATAGAACTGGAACAAGTTATGCATTATACATTACCACTAGTAGTTTGATGAAAGGAACAACGGAGAAGTTCCAACCCTGAATGCCATGATAAAGTATCATATTGGCCGTTCGTGCCCTCTTTAAGTCGTTTTGACGACCATCTACCGGATACCCATTAGGGCTCGAAGTCGGATCTAAACATGCTTGGTCGACGACCACTGGGAAGCAGTAGCTGGATGAATCTAGAAAATTCCCAAATGGAGTAAAAAAAACTCGTTGACTCAGTAGATCGACCGATCGACCAACTTGGAATGTCCCCGCAAATGTACCTGAACAAGACAGGATCCAGATAAGCTTACCGTCAATGTCCGTCGCGATGAAACATATTTATTTCCGTTTGACTTTCTCGTCCTTGACCCCGCCGGGCCCGACCTTATGGTTTCTGGACCTGGGCTAGATCTAGTCATGGGCATATCGGCAACGGAGACACGAAACAGGCTTGTGCGACCTTTGATTGAAATCGAAAGTCGGGTCGCGATCCCCCATGTAGTGTAGGCCGAGAGCGCCAAGCTCGCGGTGCGCTTTCAAATCGCCACAAACTACCATGGCAACCAAAACTATGGGTGCATTGTGTTCGAGCAACAACTTGATCGTAGACGGAAAGCTAGTCTGTAGTATGACCGACTATGCACCAATATGTACGTATAGGATCCGTTGATCAAACTGGACCTTATCTGGGCGAAGGCTTCGCGTGGTCTTGTGCAATGCTACAGCGGCCCGGGTGTGGTCGAGACGACCGGACTCATCCAACATGCGCGCATAAAACTTGGATGTGATCTCCTTTGTATGCGAGTCGTCTACGGCCCACATGGTCCCGATGACCGAACTGAATCCGGCGAATTGCATGGCTGCTGCGAGGTGGATCGATTCGTCCGGACCGTCATCGTCTCCAACAGTCGTATGACAAGCGGACAGATACGCAAATTGAGCGTTCTGTAGATCGTACTGCATGATTGTCTCCACCTTCAGCAATCCGTCGCCTATGGCAAACCCGGACTCGAACGGATGTTTCCGATCCGGAATACCGTGACAAGCAAAGTGGACAAAGTCGTTCTTTCTCAGCTCGTCACCGACCTTGGTGATGGTAGCATCCTCATCTCGCACACAAGTGACGCTCGCGATTGATTCCATACGCTTTGATATACTGGACAGCTCGCTGTTCACCGAGACCAATTCATTTTGTCCCGCTGCTTGTGCTTGACCTATGAGCAGAAAACGGGGCTGCTTCTTGGGAGGATACAACTCCCTTGCACGTCGAGCGCGAATGAGAGCTGTAAGGGTTGGGGTGTAGGAAGAAATGTATAGATCGGAGAGGTTCTGTTCGTTTTTCCTGTACGAGCCGGCAGCATGCAATGGAAGAAGATAAAACTCGGCGGTCGGACACCACCAAATGCGCGATCCATGGGGGCAAGACGCCTGAATGACTTCCACAACTGGAAAGACGACCACCTCCCAGAGTTCCCGTAAGAGGATCACGAAGTCCCTCTTTACATCTGAGAATTTCGCCCGCGACGCAAGAGAACGAACCTGCGACGCGAGTTCAATCAAGCAGTTTTTTGTGACTTGAAGAGGTATATGGACAGGATCGCGATCTACTAAAAGTACAAGAGCGTCGCAACTGTGTCGGCTGGCATTGACGATGATCACTGGCCCACCGACAGCAGCCTCCTGGAGGTCAGAAAATTGTGGCGGCTGGAGAAATTGAGCGTGCCCGGGCAACTTGCGAATACGAGCAACGACATCTTGCAATTGAAGGTTGAGGTGGAACGCCCGGTCGTGTTGAGCATGAGCATCTGTGGGGCTATCTAGTATGCTGCGAAGCAAGGAGGCCACGTTGGAGAACTGGTCTACTAATTCCCTTCCACCATCGCTGGATTCTTTGACCTCATCAAGGGGAGAACGAAGACGTATTAACTGATTCCAAAAGACGCCACGACCCTGTTCGAGGAGTTCCACTGCGAGGGCACCGTTACCAGAACGAAGACAGGCAGAAAAGGCGTCAATTGCTGTCGATTTCATCAACTCCTTGAGTAGCGCAAGGTGCTGGGGCAAGGAGGGTAGAGTAGCGAGGTACTTGACACTAAGGCGCAAAAATGTTTGGTAGGCCAGGACGGTGGTCCTATGTTTGCCCTCTTCCGCTGTCTGTATCCATTGTTCGGTACATTTGAGATCTGCCAACGACACTGCCTGGGAAACCTGGGAGAGCTGGACGAACAAATTGAACGCTTCGTCGAGGTCTGCGACATCAGGATTAACTGCATGCTTGAATCGCGTATGAATATGACTGGCAAGGCTGCCCAAGGATAAAGCCCGTTTTGGATCCCCTTTCGGACTAAGTTCCAACGCACTACGCTCGAGGGAAATTGCCTCCTCGAGGTCTGATAGCACTCCAAGCTCATTAAAACGGATACGGAGGTGAGTTGCAAGGTTTCCTAACGAAAACGCTCGAACAGAATGACCGGGCGGCTGGAGCGCCAGCGCACTTCGTTGGAGGGAAAGTGCCTCATCGAGGTCAGGGAGTGTTCTGAGCTGAGTGAAACGGGTATGAAGATAAGTTGCGATATTGTATAGTGAAGAGGCTCGAACAGGGTGTCCCGGGGGGCGAAGTTCTAATGCATTTCTTTCGAGGGCGATAGCTTCCTCCAGGTCAGGTAGTTCTCGGAGGGAGTCGAAGCGAGTGCCGAGGGATATTGCAATGCTGCTTAGTGAGCGAGCTCGGTCGGGGTGCCCCGGTGGGCAAAGTGTCAATGAGTGACGTCGCAGAGAAAGAGCTTCCTCAAGATCAGAGAGTGCTCCGAGCTGGTTGAAACGGGCATGGAGGCAACTTCCAAGGAGTCTTAAAGTGAGAGATTGGTTACAATGCCCCTCGGGGAGCAGTTCTAACGCACTGCGCCCAGTGGTGAGGGCCTCCTCGAGGTCAGAGAGAGACCCGAACTGGAGGAAGCGGGCATGGAGGCAAGTTGCAATGTTGGTCAACGATATGGCTCGAAGAGGGTGCCCCGATGGGCGAAGTTCTAACGCATTTCGTTGGAGGGAAAGCGCTTCCTCAAGGTCCGATAGCGCTCCAAGCTCCTGAAAACGCGTAAAGAAGGAGTTGGCCAGATTCCCTAAGGAAAGGTTTCGATCTGCATCCCCTTTGGGACGAAGCTCCAATGCCTGCTGTTCCAGAGAAATAGCCTCCTCTAGATCAGGTAGTACTCCAAGGTGGTGGAAACGCACGTAAAGGAAGGTTGCGATCTTTCCCAGTGAACGGGCTCGGTGGGGATGTCCCTGTGGGCATTGGTCCAATGCAGTGTGCTGCAAGGCAAGTGCTTGCTGAAGGTCAGACATGTCCCCACGTTGGTTGAACCTGTTGTAGTGAAGAGTGGCAAGTAGAGTGGCAACCTCATCTATCCATTCAGGCCCTTCTTGGGCCCGGTGCTGTTGAAAGGCATTGCGGAAGAACGCGATATCCTTGTCGAGTTGCGCCATTGAAACGGACAGGAAAACCTATCCGAAGTATTAGCTTACCCCCATGATCCACCGTGCAGGAGATTTGGGATACCTCGGGTGGGCCAATGGGCAATTGTTGTCAAGGGTTTTGGAGAAAGTGTCGGGCAGTGCAAGTGCAGCGAACACAGGCATTAACAACTAATGGCTCGTCGGGCCGGTATCTATCCCAAACCAAATGACTTGATGGTTATGAGCTCATAGACTCATTAGTTGATGAGTAAAAAGTGCTCCAAAGTCCAGTCGAAGCTTCGAGTCTGTAAGGATGTAGATAATTTGATTTTCACACGCTTCCTGCGCCTTCGACTCTCAGGGGCTGGAGTCGTAGCCTCCCCGGGCTACATCCTGATAGTTGTCCCCCACCACTTATCTTTTTCACTGGAACCTCGTTCCTTGGTTCAGTGACGCCGCTGACGGCTCATATTCGACAGTCGGGAAACTCTGGATTTGGTGTGAATAGCCCGGTTCTCTGCAACGTGGTAATGACAGGCACGTCTACCTTGGTTGCTGCAGTCGAAAATTACACGTACGTATGAGATCGTATCCCCCATCCTATCTGTTCACGGTATTCTAGTCTGGGTGTTCAACAAAGGGTCATCGCCGCGGTTGAAACGATCCATCCTTGAAGCTTGAAGTATCCTGGTCAATAACCGTCACACCCCAATTAACTATTTTTTCAGTGTTCACACGACGACTGGCCAGTGATGAAATGTGGACAGCGCTTTACTAGTTTTGAATGGTCTCTGTGCCATAGAAACCAGGATCTTAACCGTGCCATATCATCATACTCAGAATTTCGATCTCGATAAATTATTCGCACGTAACGTCATTGCTCGCGATTTAAAGGTGAGCGTGTCTTCAATGTATCGTCTATTTGTTTAAGCAGAGATGTATTCTCCCGACGAGGGGATGTCCGAGGCCAGTGCGGGCTACAGATATCCCCAGGGGGGATCTAAAAAGGTAAGCCAAGCCGGTGGATAAGCTGTTTCCCACTGATAGGCCTTCGCAAGTCACATATGCATCTTACGATTCACAGCAGTAGTATGGACACGTTCGCACCATGTGACGTTCGAAGTACGTTGCATCCTGGTTCGAGTTGGTGCCTCTGTTGACCCTGAATTGAAGAGTGGGTTCCTTTGGTCGAAGCTGCTTTGTTGTCTTCCTTTTTAACACCCTTATCCACAGTAGTATATTCTCAGCATCCGGGGCATGACTTTGACCCTGTTATTTCTTCTAGCCGCCTTCGGCAAAATGACTACGCGACTCGTACGGCCCCCCTTGCTTGTCAGATATCACTGGCAACTTATGGGCGAGTGCAGTCGTTGTCCTCACTGTTATCGGATACGATTACGGTAGGCTCTGAGTCCTAGTTTAAATCTGATTAACCACCTTTTATCTATCAGTGCTTAGACTCTTGAAAGAGGTATGATTTCATCAGCATCATACATAAAGCCTTTCTCACTCGCAAGTCCAATTCTTTAGATAGAATATATATGGATCCGTAGCAATCGACTGTGCAATTAGCAACCTTCTAATAAGTCGATAGCATAAGTCTTGGACATGGGTGTCAACGCTATTTGTTATTGTGTTGAACTTCAAGCGTACTTCTATTACTTGTGGCTGGCTCAGTATTGCAATATACTCGATACTGCGGTCTTTACGGTCTGATGTGAGTTTATGTTTATCGTACATTCCAGCGCTAAATGTTTGACAGAATTGCTATCGTCGGTATGTTTCGCATCTAAAGCAGACTTCGTCGAACAGCAACGTCTCTTCAAGTTGGTAATCGCCACTTACAAGGTACTACAAAGGTGCTTGTCTCGATGCCGATATTCGGCAACATACTGACGTTGAGCACAGTCGTACGTCTCATCTTCCACCTTGCTCAACATCGGGGTTTCCTGCGCAATTAACATTAACTTGCAGCTGTGGGAATCCTCGTCTGATGCATTGACGTTGGTATCCTGTATTCATAAGCGTTGCAAGATACGATGATTTATATCATTTTCTCCTGGAAATTTGTGCTCTTTCTTGGAGCTGCCGATTGTGCACGCTCGTACTTGTCCAGTTTGTCAGGCAATCATCCAAATATACTGCGCGACGAAGCAGTGGAAACTCAATCAGTACATGACCTTGTTAGTCAAACAGGACATTATCTATTTCATCATGTGCGTCTTGATACCCTCACGCCAGTAAAATCGAAATGATCACATTGTCGCAGCAGATTGCAGATTGATATTTTCAGCGTGTTGACTGCGGTTACAAAGAAGCTTACCACAAAGAACACGCAAATGATGATACTAATGAGCATGGTGAGAGTGGTACCCTGACGCCTCGCTTCATGATGGGCATGCAGGAGTTGTACGCACGCGGCCTCCAGCGTAGATGTGGCGACGGGATCGATAGCTCATTTGGTTTCTCATCATCTGCCCGTGGAGTGGCTAAGACTGGCGTGGTCGTACATGGCGCGCAACGGCGGCTCGAGGATATTGGGGTAGAGGTATTAGAGGTTCCACTAATTCTTGTGACAGCTTTGTTAAGGAGCAAGACGACCACAGACAATGTTGTAGTGCCCAGTAGTCACGAGTTGCTGGGTTGTGTGCTTTTTTTTTGGATAAGTGAAGCAGTTGAGTCGATGAAGAAAGCCGGGAGAACGATCAACGAAGGTGACGTGAGCGAAGCTCGGGCTGTTTGGTATTTCGTCACAAACAAATTGGTGACGAAGGGTTCATGCTCGGCCTGGCGTGATTGACGGTGGACCTTAGCTTCATGTTTGCTCTCCGGCCGAAGTTCAAGCAGGCACTTGCCACATCGCGAGTCGAACTCCTCTGGTTGGCACAACGCCACGATACCTTTCTGCGGCACCGCGGTGGCTACGTTCCTCATACCCATTCAACATCCGAACCCCTCCAAGCCAAGCGCGTGACCAGTACGATGGGCAAAAACAAGAAGCAGAGTGTCCCCGATGAATCATACCTTTCCCTCCCTGATCCTCCCGACATCACAGGCAAGTCTGCGACGCACACCCCGATCATCGACACACACACGCACCTGCTCTCGACATTTTCGTTCTACAAGAGCAAGTACCCAGGTGGCAAATATGAGACTGTGTGGGACTTTGCCCGTGGGCTGTACGGCGGCCGGAACGTTGAGGCGATTGTAGACGTGTGGTGCGAGGCGCCGGTGCAACGGGCTTGGAGAGAGCTTGCAGATTCCGCGCTGAGCGAGCAAGACAGGGCGGACAAGTGGGGTGGGATCGCGTATTGGTTCGTCATGGGTGAGTAAAAGCTCGATTCTGTATCATCCTGGTGAGTTGACTTGTCCCCTTGGTTCGTTCGATAGGTGTTCACCCGTACGTACTAGGTCCTGCTATCGACAATGCCTGTCGAGTTTATCACTCGCCGTACTAATTGTTCGTGTCCCATTAGGCACGAAGCTAAATTGTATGATGATGCGGTCGAACAATCAATGTACGTGACTACGGAGATTATCACATTCTCCTCATATTTGCTTGTCTCTTTCCTACAGTCTTGAGGCCATGGCTCATCCACGTTGCGTCGGATGGGGCGAGATCGGTCTCGATTACCACTACGATAACTCACCTCGCGAGGTCCAACAACACGTCTTTGCCAGACAACTTCGTCGGGCTGTTCAACTCGGCAAACCTCTCACAATACACACCCGAGAAGCCGAAGAGGACACGGAACGGATATTGAAGGAGTGTGTACCCGCCGATCACAAGGTGCGCACTTGTTGCCTCCCCGAGTCCTGCATACCTTGGGCGGAACACCCACTTTTCTCTCATCTTGTCTTTTGTCGACTGATCGCGTTGCTCTTGAATTTCCTTCGATGCAGATTCACGTCCACTGTTTCACAGACTCTCCCGAATTTGCCCTCCGACTTTTAAACCACTTCCCAAATCTCCATGTCGGCGTCACTGGCGTCATCTCTTACTCGACCAACCTCAACACTGCCTCACTCGTCCGTCAAATGGTGGAACAGGCGCTGGACAGGAGCGGTGGCGAAAGCAGCCCGGATATTACGCCGCGTCTTCTGCTGGAAACGGACGCGCCGTACATGGTTCCTTCCAACATGTATGCATCGCTCCCGGGGCTCAAAGGAAAACGACTGCCGCTGTGCCATACAGCGATGATCCCATGGGTCGCAGAGTTCACAGCAGGCGTCATCGTCGACAAAGGGCCAGGTGGGTGGGGTGCGGCGGACGTGATGCGATGGGCAAACCGAAATGCTCGGATAGTGTATGGCATCTGAAGATATCATCTATCAAAGGTGCTCGAGATTCGAATCTCCGTGTCGGACTGGGGGCGATCCCCGGAGTGGATTCGTTGTCGAACTATGGTACTAGGGATCGTGAATGGGAATAGTGTTTCTACCTCACAGCCCTCGCGATTTTCCTCTGGCGCTCGTGTGTTGTCGCCAGGTATCTTGGTTCATGCTGCGGACAGGGCAGGCCGCGGGGTTCTGGAGAGAGCCCGGCGGGCATCCCAGTGTGTGTCCTGGCCCGTCCTCAGTCAAACCTCCTCGGCAGGCGAACCTCGTCATGCCGGTAAGCCCAGTCAAGGCGCAGATCCCCGTCCTCTGGGTCAGGCTCTGGCTCGCCGTCATCGCTATCATCGTCACCGCGTCCGCGCCTCAGGACGACACCTGGAGCATACTACCGAACCTACCGCAAATGGCCTCGGAGTGGCGTCCACTCGGGCAGCATGTGGGCCAGGTACGAGCCCGCGCGCGATAGCACGCCGACGTTAGCTGACCCCAAGGTACACCGCCACATGTGCCTCCCGTCGAGGGCCCATCGCCGCGATTCATATTTCGCGGTGCACGGCCTTTTTGCATCCAGCGTAGCCCGTTCCCTAGTTATCACCTGTGTCAGTGCTGATGCACCCCGAGCTCGAGCTCCAGGGCTATGCCCAGGTCCAGCCGTGCGAGCCCCGATTACACCCCTGTACTCTCGGGCACATCAACTTGCTAGTACCGTACGGACGTCCTCCAGGACCCGCCCATGCATCAACACCGCTCCGTCCTGCAGGACCCATTGTCCGATGCCTCGAGCCTCATCACGTCCCTCCAAAAGGCGCACAAGCTCTACGGCACATAGCCGGCCGTACGCGAGGAGCCGGTGCGCACGAAGCGCGGCAGCATAAGTAGCATGCATTGGCCCGCGTTTAGGTGGCTGTCGTGATTGACGTCAATCGTGGATACCTGTGACGTTTTCTGGCGTTCCATCGCAGATCGTTCCAGTCCTATTCGACCCCACCATAGCCGGTACACTCCACCACGACAGAGACGCATCCGCATATATGTACGAGCGCTTCCTTTTGGATTAACATGCCGGCCACGTTACCCCGCTCTTTTTTATCGGCGTGAGCTCCACAGTCCATCTAAACACCTATCCATGCTAATACATAGATGATCGTCTGAATCGACATGTGCGTTCTACGCGGCATGGCGATGGTATACCGTTGAGTAGGCATCCTTGCGCCGTCGCTGATCGAACGTGAGTCTCGCGGTGTATTGCTTCAATTGCCACTTACTCATCGAGATCACTCGTCGTACTATCATGATGATGCATCTGATTCGAACGGTATTTTCAACGCAAACATTATCACAGGGGCACAGGCCGCGCGTAAATGTGAGACCCTGCTGCAGGAATCCATCCGCCTCCACGATCGACGAGCCCGGCGACCTTTCCGCAGCGGACGTCCCCATTTCGTGCGGCGCTTGAATATCTCTTTATCAGCGCGTCGCTGTTGATCTTATCTTATCGCACTTTCCCTCCTCGCCCTTATCCTCTCTCCCCGCCCGCCGCGCTTGAGCCCGACGACACACGGACGACGCGATATTATACAACACTAGCGCGCCATTCCAGACCATATGGCGCTCAAACCCGACACCATCGACGCGAACCTCGATGACGCATCACAAACATATCCCGCCCGCCGGCGCCGCGAGGGCCCACGGCAGTCCACGATTGGGTACTCGTTCTCGGAAGCCTGCACGGCTTGAGAGTGGCAGCAGAAACTGCCACGCAACTAAGACAAGCATGCGGTAGGTCAGCGCTGCCGATAAGTTTTGTGAGGTTGGGACATCGTCACCCTGCTATGATCTAGTAAGTGGCAACCCTCCACACATACAGACTATGCCCCGGCTACTACTAGCGCACCAAATTGCAGCATTACCAACCGGTTATCCTCGTGCGACCATAACCGGGCATACGTGGTGTCCCAGATCGAACACCGCAAGTGGCGTTCTGGCATTGAACATAAACTCCTTGTGATTTATGTCGCCCGCCGCGACCAGCCTCTAAATACCCCTGGCATGAATTACAAGGTCCTGCCGCATCCTGGAACCTCAGTAAGGACTATTTCCCGGATTCATAGTTCGAGGAGCAAAGTTACAGTCCCTGCGCAGCTCAACGATGACGACGTTCCCCTTGGCGATACACTTTATTGGAGGCTCCATACCACCGACCGTCCCCCACCACTCCTGACTGTCGCCTGGGTCATCAGATAAACTCGTCATATCCTTGGTCACCGGTACCACCGCTTGAGCTCGAATTCTCCACTTACATCCGTAGTGCGGGGTTACTCAGCGATTTCGTCGACATCAGTCTCAATATGGACAGCATCCGAAGAATCTATTCCTTCATCGTCGAAGAGGTCGGATCCAGGCACGAGAACGAGCGGTGGTTGTGCGTGGTGGATGGGGTTGCGCATGCTTCGGATTGTGACGGAGGATGATTTGATGAAGTCATCAAGGAGTACGTGCGTTCGTTTTCTGTGTTGTGTTTTGTTGACCGTCCATGTATGTAGGTTCAAGTTCGGCGTGTTGGGGACTTAATGGGTCGTTACGTTCTGTGGAAATGTCTTCCACAGCGTCTGCAATCAAATTCCTCTGACGTGTTTTTTAAAGAGGGGCGAGGGGCGAAGGGTCCAGGTGTGTCCGGACTCGGAGGGCCGTGATATAATCATTCCGAGTCAAGGCCAAATGCTGCAAGTGTTACCAGTTTTTCTAATGATTTTTCTCTAATGCATCCTGTCAGGCCCTGGATACATCATGATAGACCCCAAGCACCTGCACAACCCACCGAATGTTTGTGCTAGGTCACGGTATGGAGGTAGGCTCCACTTCACGCGTCATCCATTCCCGAGCCTTTTGTTATTTAAGTAACCATTCTCTTCCTTCTTGCAGAACTGGTTTTTGTGCGAAGATGGTCGGTGATTCGTGAGGGGTACCAGAGCGCCGAGTTGAAGATCTCGAGAGCATGGGCTTTGTTTTGTTGCACACTCACTGGCAGAGTACGATCACCTACGAGTCGCTTCTACTTTCCTTCTACTTAGATGTTTCCCTCATTTTCAACATCCCGATCACCTGGAGTGCCTGCTTCCAGTCTTTCGGTGTCGGGGACCAATTGATAAAGCTTAGGCGGGCACGGTATCTACACGCGCAAGGGCGTGATACACATCATATGGTCCGGTCCACTGTGTTTCCAGGCCGCCCTCCACACCGTGCACTGAGTGTTTCGTCCGTGAACTGTTTAACAAGGCACAAAGTTGCCAGCTGCCTCCGCATCAGACCAGCTTCAGTGGCTTTCGCTTAAGTTCTGCTAATCCAAACCTCTTGGCCTATTAGTGGTGCTCCTCGTCGATTTCCTTTCCGTCTTCCCATAAACGGGTCGCCTTCAGTACATGGTGACCCAAATCGAGTCTCTCAACTTCCAACATTGCCAGGCTGGAGCTCTCGTAGTCCGGCCCGTTACTTTTACATGAGCGCGAGTGGTACAATCGTCAATACACGTGCCAAACGTACGCCGTGATGCATGATGTTCAAAGGGTATTCATGCCAGGATCGTGAAGCTGAAAAATGGCCACCAAAGAGAGACAAAAGCACGTCGGCGGACACGCCAATCACACCTTGTGATCATCCGACCCCGACGATGCGTCGTTGCCAGCATCTTCCAGCGCAAGCTCTCGTTTGCGAATCAACGCATCGCGCATCTCTGAGCTTACTGCACCAAATACAATATCCATTTCTTCCAGACTCCTGCCCTTGGTCTCCGGTATCAGACTGCCAAAAAAAAGACAGCATGTCAGCGGCGTGTGTCATAGATACGTCCGACTTACAGAGAGAACACGGCCATACCGCCAATGTTGATCGCGCCAAACATCATGAAGAGTTTGTAACCGAGATTGGCCTCGATCGTCGGTGTCACCTTGGCCACGACGAAATCTGACGAGAGACGTCAAGTGAATGCCGTCGTTTATGCCAGACTGTCACGTACTCCACAGCCATTGTGTCCCCGAAGCAAAGGCCAACCCGTAATGCCGTGTCCGCGTCGGGAAGATGTCCGATACGTACACCCACGGGAGCGGTCCCCATCCCATCGAATAAAAGCAGACGTAGATGTACAGCATCGCGGCCATGGCCTTGGATGCGGGTGGCGGCGTGGATGGCGGTTCACCAGAGACTGGGTGTGTCTTGAGGATGGCACCGATGATGAAGAACATGACGCCCATGCCGAGCGCCGAGATGAACAAGGATGGTTTACGACCGACGCTGTCCGTCATGAAAAAGACAAAGATCGCCGTCGCGATGACTTTGATGACACCATAGATACCCGAGGCAAGGAGCGAATTCTTGCTGCCAGAATAGCCGATCTACCACCAGGTCATGCAATTGAACAGCCCAGAGGTGGCGGTGAGACGCACTGATGAGAATATTTGGGGCGCATAGTAACCGACCGAATTTTGCCCGCTCCACTGTTGCAACACGAAGATGGCGAATGCGATGACGAACCGGACAAAGTTGCCTTTTCCGAAGAAGGCTTCTTTGATGCCGAGCCCCCGCCGCGCCTCGTGTTCTTCGTTGATGACGGCCTCGATCTCCGCCATTTCGTACCTGACCATGGCTGAGTTGGTTGGCTCTCTCCGTAGGTACGCAAGATTTTGAACGGCTTCTTCTGTTCGTCCCTTGGATGCCAGCCAACGGGGCGACTCCTGGGAAAGGATGAGTGACGGGCTGGTCGGGACAGCGGGTTGTTTACATGGACAGTCAGCAATCCGAAAAGCATTATCCCGGCAAGCACGAGTTGGAAACCAAACGGAACTCTCCATACGTTTGGGCTGTGGGCCATGTGCTGCCCAACACCGTCTAGATCCGATTTCGGTCAGAGAGCGGAGCAGCCGCGGCCAGCGCGTGGGACTCACAGTTGATGAAATATGAAATCATCACACCAACAGCCACCATGATTTGAAACATGCCGGTGATCCTGCCGCGTACTTCCTTGGGGGAGCATTCAGACACATAGGCTGGTGCGACTGCGGATATCCCGCCGATGCCGAGACCCGATACGACACGACCAGCGTAGATGTAACCAATCCCACGAGTTCCACCGGCTACCGTGGTAAGAACCTAGTGCGGTCAACGTAGGACGCGCCCCCTTGCCACACGAGACTCACAGCACCGATGGCAAAGACAAGCGTGAACCCAACAAGACTCCATCGACGTCCGAAGCGGGCTATCAAAAGTGGTCGAACACGCACGAAACGCGAGATAAATCGCCTACCTGAGATGGGAGCGCTCCCCAAAGCACCAAAGAAAGCACCAGCCTGAAGAACCGAGACGACATTGGATGAGATGATCACGTCTTGAGACTTGCTGATGGAGCCATCAGGATTGGTGATACCAAAATGTCTCTCAAAGTAGGGTTGAGACACGACGCCGCCGGCGATACCTCTAGCGAAGCGTGAGACGAGGACATTTGCTTCAGCGCGCCAGACGTACGTGTCATAACCGAACAGCACGATACCCCAATAGACCACGAACGCGAGCCCTGTTCGCGGATATAGGTCATGGATTGCATTAAAACGCGAGAGGCGATTCACAGTATACCCGGATATTCTTAAAGTCGAGCACAGACGCCATCATGGTGGAGAGGGCGTAAGGACTGCATAATGAATTGCTTATAAGAACGCGACGATGATGTGGCCAAGGCAGTGCAAAAATATTTCGCCGTGCCTGGCGGGATCGGCGGCCCGGCGGCCCGGCTCCACTATCTGTCCTGGCGCGCAAGAGACGCCCGTGATAGAAGCAGGATGGCCAAGTGCCATGGGTGCCTGCACTAGAATATCGAGGTAGACCAATGGCACCTGACCATCTTGCAGGCTGCAGCTGAGAACCCCTCCGTTATTAGTGCTCTTCGAAACGTGCGACGCACATGCGCGTTCTTGTCACATGGTAGCAAGGCCTCAAGACCTCAAGACTTCAAGCTCAAGGGAGGCGCTATCAATGTGGCACGATAGAACCATCTTGCGACTTGCGAGAACGATCATATGCACCAAGGGTCTGAAGCTGGGTGGTCCAAAAATCGAAATAGCAAGCCCCCAGCCTGAGGGGAGGGATCGGCTGTCTCATGAAACCCTTCTGGTCCGCAACGTTACTCTCTTGTCCAGGGTGTTTGAATTCATTATTCCGTTCCGCTGTCGCTCGACCAGATTACTCTAGGGGTGATTATGTAATGCTTGAGCTCATGGTTAGCACTGGCAATGGATCTGACCGGACAGAGTCCCCTTCCGTATTATGCGCCCGTAACCCTTCTTATTGTCACCGTCATGATCTCTTACCGAAACCCCCGCGGGGAAATTACAAGGAATCGGTCCTTTGAGAGCGCCAAGCACAGCTCCTGTTCCGCAGTATTTAGGTTGCGCCGAGGCCAGCTGAATCCAGCTGAGCGGGATACACGAGCGCCTCTCTGCTCATGCATCCGGCGCGTTGCACAGCGGCTGGAGGCATCCAGGATATCCAAGCAAATCGACGACGAAATCGAAATGACCAAACAGCAACATGCGAGGCGCACCAAGGTCCTCCTTCTCGGTCAGTCTTGTCCTTGCATCCTTTTTCTTCCCTTATGCCTCTTACAAGGCCAAGCCGAGTCTGGAAAGTCAACCATGCTCAAAAGTACGCACGATCTGTCTTTTTCGTTCTCGTTCTTCATTTCCGCAGACTTTCAGCTCGCCTCTTGCCCCACATGCTTCCATGGCGATCTTCCCGTGTGGAAGATTATCATACAGCTCAATATCATCAGGTGGGACCTGCCTGACATTGACTACGCTTCGCTCCTCACGCCTGCACAGCTCTATCAAGAAGCTTCTTGGTATCATCGAAGACGAGCCTTGTTTTGATTCACCCTCCTTGACGCCGGCCTATTCTGACCTCCGTCTCCGTTTGCTTCCCCTCCTCAGCGCAGGGGAATACCTTGCCCCTCTGATTCTCCCCGAGTTTGGCGGTTCTCCTCCCCCTCTCGCGTCTTCCTCTGGCTGGACCAAATGGGCCCCCGAGGGCGATGACCACCCTGGCAACGGCCTTCACTTTGGCCATGATGCATGTGTCCGCGCTGGTGGTGCTTGGAAGACCATCTTGAGGCGTATCGCTGACTTGCCTGGCCATTCGTCAGAAGACGTAACCCCTTACCGCCAATCCCATCTTCATTCACTAGATCCCACTCCCCTCCTTGAAACACTGGCTTCCGATATCAATGCCCTCTGGACAGACCCTGCGGTACAGGCCCTTCTAAAGCGCAAAGGTGTCAACCTAGAGCACGACGCCGGCTTCTTTCTGAATGACGTCACGCGAATTGGCAAACCCGGGTGGCAGCCTGAAATAGGTTTGCATTCCGGCCCATTAACATACTACCTCTGATATCTTGTAGATGACATCCTAAAAGCTAGACTCCGGACATTTGGTGTGGAGGAGCATCGATTTCGTGACAGTACGGGCTGTCTGACACTGCGGTGGCTCTCTCACTTGGCTGACCCTGGATACCAGGCTCCAAGTGGTATATCTATGATGTAGGTGGCAGTCGTAGGTCAAGGCATAAATGGCTACCCTATTTTGATGATGGTCGGTAGACCCCAAACCCGCAATTCATCCCCTGATCGGAATTTCCAGTCCAAGTGATCGTCTTTCTTGCTCCACTTGTATTCAACCAGGTGCTTGATGAAGACAGAAGGACCAACCGACTAGTGCGTTGCCGTGGTGTCCGTGACCCCGTTAACTTTACTCGGACACCCCGCAGGACGATTCGATCAATTTGTGGAAAGAGATCTGCTCAAATCGCTTGCTTGCGCGTGTCAACTTCATTCTCTTGTTGAACAAGATAGACATTCTCGCGTCGACGCTTCAATCTGGGGTCCAAGTACACAAATATATACCTGACTACGGCTCGCGCCCCAACGAACTTGAGCATGTCGTCGAGTGTACGTCAACCATTTGCCCTGATCCATATGGCTCCCTGGTATTCATTGTCAGCAGACTTTCGCGAGAAGTTTTGCGACTATCATGTATGTCGCCACTCGTTGTGCTTTTTCGTATGCTGATGGCCCTTCCTCCATGATAGACACGCTTATCGCACAGACAGCGTACCTTTTTCGTTCATCAGACTTCGGCCATCATGCATGTTCGTACCTTATGACACCTTCTCAATTCGTCCTGATCACATACTTTTCTTAGGATACAAGAACAACGCAAGCACTGCTGTCGGGCATACGGGAAGGCATTCTGCGAAGCCACCTCGAAAAAATCACCCTCACCTGTCTTGGATGACCACTATTACAAGGAACTCGTTTTTAACAACAGCTCCCCACCTTAAATCGCGTGTATCTTATTTTCCATCTACTGGGAACACATAGCGCCCGCTTTCCGGGCTACGCTTGACCTGTCAATGAAAGGCAACAATTCATGCATCATATGTGCAATCCGTGCAATAGGGGCCTGCCTCATAGAGGAACACTAGACATTGTGTAACATATACCGGCCTTCTCTGCGGCCGTGCCACTTTGTTAGATATCAGTTTTTTTGTGACATGCAATGAGATGAAGTCTGATTAGTGTTGTACTCCATGTCCGCTTCGCGGGTGTTTCGCCCCATTCATCACCTTGGTCGTAACCGTCCCCTTGCCATCTGCAACGGCTATACCTGTGCTATGACAGAACACACCTAAGAAAAGGCATCCTTGAAAGCAATTATCTCTGCAGGTTTGTGGGAACGCATGAGTACCAAACCTGGCCACGAGCGATACTCTCCGACGAGCGAAAACGTGCGAGCCTGAGGCTGTGACGTATCGCACGCACACAACGTTCAGCCTCGTCAAGATCATGTAGGGAAGACGGATACCGAACCATGATTCAATTTTTTCCTGTACTCCGCCTCACCGGTCGACCTCGGCACAGCATGCCCGTCGAAAGCGACGACATATTTCGTCCTCGTGTAGCACAAGAAAAGCGCTGTCCGTTCAAACTGGTCGCGGTGTACATCCCCGGTCGTGATCTGGACATTGAGCCGGACCATGAAGATGGGACGTTTTCGGATCGGTTTCCGTACAACGGATCCGGCCATGGTCTCTGTGCAGATCAGCGGACATGATGATCACAAAGGGCGGTGGTGTGTCTTTTCGAAATCTCGCCGAGCGTTTCGGTTGGTCCCATCGCCATGTCTCGAGAAGACGTCGATGCGTTGGCTCGCACGCACGGAATCGTGGGTTATAGAGAAACGGAAATACACATTGCGGATAGGATTTCTGCTCACGATGGTGCCATGTGTTCCAACTTGCCTTGACACTGTTGCTAGTAGGTTTTGAGGCACTAACGCGGTGAGAAAAAGGGAAAAACTTGTTGACAACTGAAGGCGGAAAGGCAACAGAAAACGATACGGCATTTGCCGGAATCCCGAGTCGCGAACACGACGCGAGCTGACCTTATCTGGCAACTCGCATGAATTGACGCTCCGGGAACCTTGTCCTTTGCGCTGCACTGGCAAGATTCATGCGTGCTCTTGGTCCTGACTCGTAACAGGGCCCTCTAGCACCCAACTTACGTCTTGGAAAACGAATGTCCAGCCATGCACTATCTTACTATCTCGGCCGTTGTTGACTTTGGACAACGGTGCTGAGTGTCACTAGTACTGCAAGAATGATACAATGAAGATCCGAAGCTGGGGTGTCCACTGGGAAGATGCCCAAACAACAAGCGCTCCGGGGAGTCTCTCGGCCAGTTGATGGTACCGTTTGCAATGTTGCGAGTTGTTGTATCCCCGGCCTTCGAATTCCGCTGTGTCATCGACCACCCACTGGCCAAGGAGATTACTGGTGAATAATGATTAATGATTACACGATAATCACGCCGCGCCGCGTTTAGGGTGGGAGAAAATCAGCAATAACGATCCTTTGAAGGGTCGTCTGACCTTGTCGTCACCACTGCTGCTCTGTAGTTGGGATAAATACATCTTGCAAGTGGCCGCACCGGGCTGGGTCCAGCGTCTTCGGTGGCTTGGTAAGAGGCTATTACCATGCTAATGCGTCCCAATTTCGCCAGAGTGCTAACTCGCCCGCTGAGCGTGCTAAGGCGAAAATTTTCTCAAGCCTGTCAGTGTAGAAATGGTTAATCCAAGTTCGTGTAGGGAGCTTATGTCTCAGATCTCAGGTACGACTTGACTATTTTACATGACCGAGGTTTGTCGGACTTGCCGAACTGCGCCTCACTCAGGCTGGCAGCGTCCGGCGCCCAGCTTTACTCAAGTTATTGTGTACTCACACGACGTTACAATGCTCAACGCCACTTGTAATTCCTCGGAGTCCGGCCAAGTTTCTGCCAACGTAGCAAGTACCGACTCCTTGAGTAAGGGTCGCGGGGCTGTGTACATACTAATCAAGGTTAGTCTCAGGTTGCATAGTATCCCTTGCAGTTGACTTGATCCCGAGCCCGCCCGAGTCTGGCGGTGAATGTCTTGAACGAATTTAGCTCCAGCCACTGGGAACGGCGCACTGGACCCTAGCACAGGTTGCGATGCGTCTATTTATTGTTTGTCGTCGACACGCTGACCGCCTTGCGGCGCAATTCAGTTCACAGCATGGTGTGTGTTTCATCATCCCGCCCGAGTAACGTACCCGATGCGACCTCAGGCGTTTGCGGGTGTGCCTGTCCGGGTCGACAAAAGAAAGGACCGGCCCTAAATGTCGGTCGTTATTTAGCGCACAACGCAAGGGCTCTGAGTACATATTACGCAGGTATGTAAACTGTGACAGTTCGGGATTTCTACCCTGCGATGCCTGTGGCCAAACGGCTCCGGATCGGGTCATCCAGCTCATCGTAAACGTGAACTGCGCATGTGTGAGCATACGCGTGGCGAATTCCAAGTAAGTAAATTCGTGGCGTAACTTTTCTGAAGCGAAACAGGACTGGAGGGGCCGTCTGGGAACATTCCAGTTCAATCATTGCCAACCATTAGCCGTGGCCCTGACACATGCATGGTGAGTCGCGGACAATGTCTTTGAAAGGCTATCAGAATCGGGTTGACAGCGACGACTAGCGATGGGGCCCCAAGACCCTCCATGTGCTCTTATATATAGACATCGCAAACTGACCATGTGTACTGTCATGTGCTCGACATAACAATGTTTCGGCAGCAATAACAAAAGCGGGTCACGCGGCATCGGCATAATCAACGCGCTGCCCCATTGACAAGTCCGTTGAAGTCCGTTTGGTGCCCTTGAAGCTGAGGGCACGTAATTTCATAGTGCCAGCGGGCTTGCGGTGCAGTGCATAGATGAGTTGCTTGGTTCTATGATGCGGGTGTATTTTTGTATCGCTCCTGTGCTTGTAATAACTCGGGGACTGATATTGATCGGTATCTGAGCGAGGATTTGAATGGTGCTCAAAAATTTTACATGGTTCAGCGTCATACGGATTCTTATTGTTAGAACACGATCGATTATCTGCATCAACCCAGTCAAGAATAACCAAGATTAGGCTCCAGGAGGCTGTCAAGTATACACATGTGTCGTCGAGAGTGAACACGCAGCCGCCGGCATTCGTCGATATACTGAGCCTATCAGTTCTCACGCTCCGCGCGGGGACACGGGGCATGAAGAAGTCCGTGCGGCGATGCTCCGCCAGTGGCTTGTAGTGACTTGAAGATTCACAATCGCGCATTGCCTTGCCTTCTCGGCCCGCGGGGCTGTGGGCCAGGTAACAACGACGTTGGGAAGTGATGCATGTTGGGATGGTAGTCAGGTGACATGTGTCATTGTTTTTCTCGCGTGGTCTTGACGTTTAATGTCTCGGTGAAGAGCGAGCCTATCCACACGCGCTCCAAGTTGCCCTGATCGGTTTGATGAAATGTCCATCCCGGCTTGGTACTATAATCGTCTACAGCAACTCGTGTGCCGGAGGTATCGAGGTCGATGTTTCCCGTTCCCGTCGGTGCATTGGCGCAACTGCAGTGGTTTCAAGTTGGAGGACGGCTAGCGACGCAGGGACCCAGGGTCGATCCTGCGGATTGGATCCGAGTGTATTGTTCCTCCTGGGGCAGGCATGCGGCGCAGACAGGTGCGCTGAAATCGCGGCACGGTAGATTGACGTGCGATGGAATCCTACTAATGCGTTTCGGACACGGGGCTGGCATGGGACGGAGTGGGTTGATCGAAGGAGGAGCGGTGACGTAACGCGGGTCCGCTTTGCCAGGGATCTCGATTCCGATGACCAATGCTGCCGGCTGGGATTCCTTATTACGCGCCCGTCCGCCTTCTCGTCGTCACCGTCATGATCACCTACCGAACATCCCTCGAGAAAATCGCAAAGACCCAGTCCGTCCAGAGCACTGAGGACGACTCCTGGTCTGCCTTGTTCCGGCCCCCTGCGAACGAGTCTCCAGAGGAGAGACAGACGCGCATCGCACAGCAACAGGAAGCATCCAGGATATCTAAGGAGATCGACGACGCTATCGAAAAGTCCAGGAAACAATATGAGAGGCGCAAGAAGGCCATCAAGATCCTCCTTCTCGGTTAGTCTTGTCCTTGACAACGTCACTCCCCCTCATGTCGCCCACAAGGCCAAGCCGAGTCCGGCAAGTCGACCATGCTCAGAAGTACGCGCGTTTGTCATACTCTCTTCCCCTTGCTTATCTCTCCCCAGACTTTCAGCTCGCCTTTTGCCCCACATACTTCCATGGCGAGATTCCCGTCTGGAAGATCATCATACAGCTCAATCTCATCGGGTGGGTCCTGCTTGTCATTGACTGCGTTTCGTTCCTCACGTCCGCACAGCTCTGTCAAGAAACTCCTTGCCGTTATCGAAGACGAGCTTGACTCGCAGTCCCTCCCGCTCCGCTCTTCTCAACCTAATCTCCGTACCCACCCGTCCACTTCATCCGCATTACCCACGCAGCCTGGCGACCACTCCGCCGCCGCCGGCCCCTCGTTCCCGCGCTCCAGCGCCTCCCGTCCACGCGCCTCCTCCCGTAATAACTCCCCGACGTCGTCCTCCACGTTCCCATCGCCCAGGAAGCTTTCCTTCGATTCGGCCCCCGACCCGCCCTTGACCCCGGCTCATTCGGCCCTCCGTCTCCGTTTACTCCCCCTTCTCAGTGTAGAGACAAACCTCGCCCGCCAGCTACTCCCCGAGTCTGGCGGTGCTTCCCCCCTTATCGCGTCTTCCTCTGGCTGGACAAAATGGGCCTCCGGGGGCGGTGATCACTCTGCCAACGGCTTTCTCTTTGGCAACGGCGAGATCTGTGTCCGCGCTGGTGGTGCCTGGAAATCCATCTTGGAACGTGTCACCGGCTCACCCCGCCATCCCTCAGATGCCCTGGAAGACGTAACCACTGACGACTCCTTGGGGAAACAAATCAACCCTCGACCACCTTCCGTGTCTGGTAAACAGATTTCCCGCCATTCCCGACCTCATCCATCCGATCCCACTCCCCTCCTCGAAGCGCTGGCTTCTGATATCAATGCCCTCTGGACAGACCCAGTGGTACAGGCCCTTCTAAAGCGCAAGGGCGTCAACCTAGAGCACAGTGCCGGCTTCTTTTTGAACGATATCATGCGAATTGGTAAACCCGGGTGGCAGCCAGACATAGGTCTGCATTCCAACCCGTTAGCGTACCTCTCCTCTGACACATCTCGCAGATGATATCGTGCGAGCTAGACTTCGAACGTTTGGTGTGGAGGAGCACCGATTTGTCGTGGATGATAGTATGTACTATCCGACGCTGCGGCGCCTCTCTCACTTGGCTTACCATGGATGCTAGGCTCCGAGTGGTATATCTATGATGTCGGTGGAAGCCGTGGGTCAAGACATCAATGGGTACCCTATTTCGATGATGGTCGGTAAACCTCGTCCGCGTAATTCGCCCCCCTGATCGGGATTTCCAGTTCAAGCAATTATCTTCCTTGCCCCGCTTGTATTCAATCAAGTACTTGACGAAGATAGAATGACCAACCGGCTGGTGCGCTGCCGTATGTCCACTTTTTAGTTGACCCTGCTCACACACCCCGCAGGAGGACTCGATCAATCTGTGGAAAGAGATCTGCTCGAATCGCTTGCTTGCGCGTGCCAACATCATCCTGTTTTTGAACAAGATGGACATCCTGGAGTCGACGCTCCAATCTGGGGTCCAAGTGCACAAATATGTGTCTAGTTACGGCTCACGCCCCAACGAACTTGAACATGTTGTCAAGTGTACGTCAATCTCTTGCCTTGGCCCATATGGACACCTGGTACTCACGAGCTGTCATTGTCAATAGACTTTTGCGACAAGTTCCGCGCGTATCATGTATGTCGCCACTCGTCGTGCTTCTATTGACGTTCCGCGTGCTGATGACCCCTTCACCATGACAGAAGCGCTTGTCGCCCAAACCACGTACCTTTTTCGTTCACCAGACTTCAGCCATCGTATGTGCCCGGTTTCTTATGACACCTTTCGGCCCATCTTGATCGCATACTTTTTAGGACACAAAAGCGACACAAGCAGTGTTGTCGGGCGTACGGGAAGGTATTCTAACAAACCATCTCGAAAAGCTCAGCGTCATTTGAATTCGATGTGTCATTATTTATGAGAAGTCCATCTTTATCAAAAAGCTCACCACATCAAATCACGTATCCTGCGGTATCTCTTTTTTTCTTTCTGTCTACCGGGAACATATATGCGCTGTTGATCTTGGTCCTCTAACACTCGCATCGACTCATGCCTATGCCTACACCTCGGAAAAAATTAATGTCTAACCGTGCTTTACGCTTGCCCTGGCCATGTTTGATTTGTGGAACTGTGGATATTTCCTGCATTATTATCTGTCCTGCTTTGCTTCGTACACGCGGAGGCTGTGTATTTATAGTGTAGTCGTAATTCGTTGACATCAATAGATGGTTGTAACCAATTGATTGTTTGATATTTGTTAGGAAGGGAGAACAGAACTTCGGCGGAAGTCGCCCAAAGGCCCAAGGCACCCGATCCCGTTTAGGAAAAGTCGATCGCTCAGACGAAAGACCAAGCACTTTGGGCCGACGAGGGCGCGTGCGATGTGCGGAGCAAGGATAGCCTCGAGTGTTTAGCTCGCCCCCGGGCTTATTGAATGACCATTGACATCGTCTCGGCGCAGCAGCATCACGCGGCTGGAGGGAGCGCCAAGGAAGCCGACGGATACTCATTGCAGTGTAGGCAGACGATGGACACTGGGCGCTGATCTGCGGGGATAAACGGTTCGATCCCGCTCGAGCGCCTCGGGCATCTCGGCACACAGAGATCCGCAACGGGATTGATTGAAGGCACTAGCATCCCTCCCGTCGGCCGATGTCAAACAGAGCGGTCGTCGTCGCTCAAGCACTCATGCATGTCGCAACGCGATCCTGACGCATGATCGTCGTGGGATGGTTCAACCAAGGGCAGGCACTCACTAGCACGACTGACCAACGTGCAGTTGAGCCGACGTGCACGTTGCACCCCTGACCGACGTGGATGCCAAATCCACCCTTGTTCGTCATGAGATAAAACAGTGACGGACCGGACGACTTTCCGGGGGCAGATCAGATTCCGAGGTATGAAATACGGGTCTGTATTCCAGCGATCGCGGAGTACGCCGCCGACTTCCTTCGTCGGAGTCGGGTGCAGCGCCAAGGGCGGCACCGTGGACTGAACGGCAGCCCGGCCCAGTCCCGGCGCCTCGAAGGTGAACCTGCATCGCCCCCAGTACATTGTCGGATTGTCTCGTCCGACGATCGTGCAAACAGGCCAAGGTACCGTCGGTCCCGGGCCTGGCTGACATTCGTGCCTGGTATCCAAGCCTCGAGCCAAGAATTCTGTCGCGCATGTGGGGCGAACGCCGCTGGGCCCTTGGGGCCTGCCATGACGTTCGGCACCACGATTGCATCACCTACATAGTACCGACGGTCTCCCGAAAGGTACGGTCAATTCGGGCCCGTCTGTGATTGCCGTAAGCGTCGTGAGGCTTTCTTGGTTGACACCCACACGATGTGCATAGTTTAGCCAGTTCAATACGGGAAACAATCCGACGGTCTAAACATTCTTGCCATGCATGAGAGGTAGTGGCAGTGTCATGGATGAGGAGCGAACAGCGCGGCAGCCCCGGTCTGAGTCCGGACGCTTCTCATATCAAGGTCGCCTTGTGCATCAGAAGTCAAATCCGTTCAACTTACAGTGAATTACTGTATGCCACACCTACAATGATATGAATACACCCATCAAACAAACGAGCTTCCGAAAACAACAATTTGAAGACCACGCAACGAATCGAATCCCCCCAAAGCTAGGCCCAAAAATATATATCCAAAGGCTGAAAACGAGCTATTAGCACGTCATTCATTGGATGCCTGAAGCAGTGGCTCCGGCCCTGCTCAGTTGGTGCCCGCGGTGGTATAAGACGTGGGGGCAAAACCAACCCGCTTGTTCGTGGTGTCGAAGACGCTATAGTAGCGCTCGCTGCGCAGCGCAGAAGAGTCATCAGCACCGGAGCAGAAGTCACAGAACAACGGAAGACGCACAGGAATGTGTAACCATCGATAAAGTCAAGTCCAGACCCAGAGTTGTTTCCAATGTCACCGACGACGAGGTAGATCGATCCAGCGGTTCCGCCAATTACCGAGTTAAGCGACCGTGGCCAAATCTGCGCGTTGGGCGAGAGACTGAACGATGTCCCGCCGATATTGAATGACAGCGTCTTGAGATTGACATACTGGGATGTGGAAATCTTGAGCAAGCCAGTGGTGGAGTCCAGCTTCCCGCCCGTAGCTGACTGGTACTTGCTGAACGCGTCTGCAAAATAATGACAGATTAGTAGGTTATTAGACTGCGAGAGTGTCGCTTACCTGTGGCAATAAGGATGAGGGTGGTACCAGTGTCGACGATACCGGCCGTCTCTGATAGGATGGTCGAGCCACCGTAGGAAATCGACTGATTGATACCCCAGTATTCGGACGCAGGCGAGGTTGTCGTAAGCGAGACATATTTCACAGCGCCACTCGTCACGGAGTTATCTACGCCACCAAAGGTCAGCGTACCGCCGCTGTTAGACTCGGATGCAGGAACATAGTAGATCCCGAGAATTTCGTCCGAGATTGTGCCTTGGGAAATAAGGTTATCGGTCACCGTGGGGACCGTGTTTGTATTGTTGACCGTGTTCTGAGTCAGGTCTATTGGGCCAACACCAAGGATCCCATCAACACCAGAGAAACCGATGGCAGAGCTGGCGACCCCAATGGATTGTTTCGGAATGACAAGGCCGGGGGCAAGTATAACTGTGTCTATATACTCCTCTCCAGAGAACTGACCAGATCCATAAGAGACCGACTAGGATTGCTTGTCAGTGGTAACTCATGCCGTGAATGGGTCAAAGACCTACGACGTTATTCCCAGTGTTTTTGCTGGTGCTGGTCTTGACATATGCCTTGTCAGCTCCGACCCACGTGTTGGAGCTTCCGGTATCGACCAAAAGCGTGTCTGTAGCCGCTTAATTAGCACATAGGTAACCGTATAGGCACGGGAAGCACCCACAGTCTGTTGCGGGGCTACCAACTCCCACTTGAGCAGTATACGTCACCGCGGCATTTGTGACGCTAACATCTCCACTGCGTTTACCGAGATGGCCCACATTCTTGAGGGCCTGGGCACGAGCACGATCCTTCTCGAGAATGTTCAACGTGCCGGTACCGTTGATCCTCGTGGCGAAGTTAAGCGTGCCTTTGCCGGTGCTACGACTGAGAGGGCTCGCGCCCACAAAAGTAAGGCTGATGAGGATCAAAGACAGGAAGGCTTTCGAGGAGGACATTGTGATATATCCAGAGGAGGACTGAGGTCCTGGAGGTCGTTCACAAGCTCTTTAAGTACCATGGGCTTGTGATAGCGCGATGTGATACGCAATCAGGGTATTAATCCGTGCAAGAGTGGAGCCATGTGGCCATGTGGCAGGGAGCATGTGTAGGCAGGGACGGCGTGATTGCAACGAATTCCCATTTCCATTCGGAAAAATGCACGAATTCTGTGGTGCAAGGTGCTAATCCATGAAGCGTTCCGCGATAACAACGTTTGTTACCATTAAGCACCCGAGGCGCCAATCAGGTATCTGGAGGTCAGAGCAGCGCTCATTTAGAGCATATACGGAGAAGTATCGTATCATCGGGTCTGTTCGGTAATGAGTAAAGTTACACCCAAACATCCCCGGAGGTATACCCCCGTGTTCAACATCATCACGACCTTTCTGCGTGTGCCGTTGCCTGGCAGCTGAGCATTGCCAAGAGCGGAACAGTGCGAAAGGAATTCTATACAGTGCTCCATACGGTTTAGCCATGCGCACGATAGACTTGATATTCCCCGACTATGTGCCGTGTTGATCCTATAGAGATCCTGCACATGTGGAGTGGAGACGGGAAGTGAGTTCGATAGTACAGCGTCCGAAGCACACGAACTGCAATGGTCGACTTCCGGAACCCGCCGGGCCACCCGTGGACAGTACCACTCGGCCGTGTCCAGCATCGCGTGATCTCAGCTAGGTTTCTACACGTGACCTCTAGCCAATCAGGACCAATAGACCAATATTAGTCGGATTGGCATGGCGGTGCTGCCCAGGTAAGCGGAAAACGGACAATCAAGCTCGAAAATGCGCGGATGAGGGAACGAACGAGCGGTACGGCCAAAAATATCATGGGTGGGGTTGAAAATGTGCGATTAGGCTCGAAAACATATGTGCAGGTGGGGCAATGCACGATCGAGCGGTCAAGCTCAAAGTCAAGAATAGGCGCTGGAAACGAGCGGATGCATTGACAGGGCAGCGGACTCCGGGAAGGTTCCAAAATGCTCAAGGGGGACGACAAACGAGTAGTCGGGTTCGAGGATGCTCACCTGAGGCAACGATCAAGCAGTCGACCTCAAATTTACACAGGAGGGGCTGAGACCGGGCGGTTGGGTTCGAAAGTGCACAAGTGATGAGTCAAACAAGGGGTACCGAGCGCTCGGCTCAAATTTGAATTGTTTGCCAGACCTACAACGACACGAATACACCAGCCTACATACACCAACTTACAATGACACGAACACACCAACGAAACAAAGGAAACCGAAAATAACGATTTGAAGGCCACATAACGAATCAGCGTCGTGTTCCCCCAAAGAGTGGCCCAAAAAATGTATCCAAGATATGCATGGACCGGGTGACTCTGGCCTTCCTCAGTTGGTGGTCGCGGTGGTGTGAGACGTAGGGGCCAAACCGATCCGCTTGTTCGCGGTGTCGAAGACGCTGTAGTAGCGCTCGCTGCGCAGCACAGAACAGCTATCAGCGCCCAGATCAGACAACACTGAACAACGGAAGACGCACAGGAATGTGTAACCATCGATAAAGTCAAGTCCAGACCCAGAGTTGTTTCCAATGTCACCGACGACGAGGTAGATCGATCCAGCGGTTCCGCCAATTGCCGTGTTAAGCGACCGTGGCCAAATCTGCGCGTTGGGCGAGAGACTGAACGATGACCCGCCGATATTGAATGACAGCGTCTTGAGTTTGGCATACTGGGACGAGGAAATCGTGAGCAGACCAGTGGCGGAGTCCAACGTCCCGCCCGTGGCCGACTGGTACTTGCTGAACGCGTCTGTAAATAATGAAACACATTTGAGCAAGTCATCTGGCTGCGAGCACGTCGCTTACCGCTGGCAATGAGGATGAGGGTGGTACCAGTATCGACGACACCGGCTGTCTCCGATAGGATGGTCGAGCCACCGTAGGAGATCGACTGATTGATACCCCAGTATTCGGACGCAGGCGAGGTTGTCGTAAGCGAGACATATTTCACAGCGCCACTCGTCACGGAGTTATCTACGCCACCAAAGGTCAGCGTACCGCCGCTGTTAGACTCGGATGCAGGAACATAGTAGATCCCGAGAATTTCGTCCGAGATTGTGCCTTGGGAAATAAGGTTATCGGTCACCGTGGGGACCGTGTTCGTATTGCTGACCGTGTTCTGAGTCAGGTCTGTTGGGCCAACACCAAGAATACCATCAACACCAGAGAAACCAATGGCATAGCTGGCGACCCCAATGGATTGTCCCTTGATAACGAGGCCGGATGAAAGTGTAACTGTGTCTATATACTCCTCTCCGGAGAACTGGCCGGATCCATAAGAGACCGACTAGATTCCCTGTCAGAGAAAGGCATGCGGTGAATACACCAGAAACGTACAACAGTATTTCCAGTGTCTTTACTGGTGCTGGTCTTGACATATGCCTTGTCAGCTCCGACCCACGTGTTGGAGCTTCCGGTATCGACCAAAAGCGTGTCTATAGCCGCTTAATTAGCACATAGGTAACCGTATAGGCACGGGAAGCACCCACAGTCTGTTGCGGGGCTACCGACTCCCACTTGAGCAGTATACGTCACCGCGGCGTTTGTAACGCTAACATCTCCACTGCGTTTACCGAGATGGCCCACATTCTTGAGGGCCTGGGCACGAGCACGATCCTTCTCGAGAATGTTCAACGTGCCGGTACCGTTGATCCTCGTGGCGAAGTTAAGTGTGCCTTTTCCGGTGCTACGATTGAGGGGGCTTGCGCCCACAAAAGTAAGGCTGATGAGGATCAAAGACAGGAGCACTCTCGAGGGGAACATTGTGGTGTATCCGGGGGGGACTGGCGTCCTAAAAGTCATTCACAAGCTCTTAAGTATCATGGACTTCGGATAGCGCGACATGAAGCGCGATTAGAGAGTCATCCTATGCAAGAGTTGAACCATACGGTTGTGTGGAGGGGACCATGCGTGGACGTGAACAGCATGTTAGCAGCGGATGCCCATTTTCGTGATTGCATGTGCGGAGAAATGCACGGATTTGTAGTGCATGCTTCTATGATCCATGCGGTGTTCCGAGATAACAGGCATTCCTAAGAGAATCTAGAGCGTCAATCAGGTATCTGGAGGTCAGGGTAGTCATCGATTGGAGCATATGTCGATAAGCATCGATGGGTCTATCCGGGAATAAAACCGGCTACTATTACCACCCAAACATCCCCGAGGTATATGCCCACGGTTACAACCTTTCTGTGCGTACCGTTGCCGGGCCGGCTTGCAAGGCTGGTCATGACCAAATGGTTCACGAGCGAAACAGTGGAAGAGGGATGCAATCATCCGCAATAAGACGGTGGTATGGTTTCGGCCCGGGCATGCCAGCGGATACAGTTATACGGTATGTTTGCTCCACACGGTTCATCCATGTGCACAACTTCATCCTAGGACGATCACGGTCTGCGACTGTGTCATGATGGCTTAATTGACTCAACACGCGGTCAGCGATAAGCCACTAAGGCCCTTAAGAGGTGGGGTGGGGGCAAGAAGTGCTCACTGGATACTAGCAGAGTCCTGGCATAACGTCCGAAGTACACAAACTCAAACTGAGCACTTGAACTGTATCTGACCCTCCACGGCGTGGAAATCCCCTACTGTACTCAGAGTGGCAGTGGTATGGAAGGCCGGACAACCGTGCCGGCTTTCCGTACAGTGGTCTGTCCTCATTAGGCCGCATTGCTTCAAGTTGGTGAACTCGGTCTAACCCATTCACGACAGCGTCCGGCGAGAATGATAAGCTCGGAGTCTCAGTGATTGGTGGATCGCCTGACCGCCTGCATTTTCCGCATATGTAAAACGACGAAAACGAGCATATGTTCGGGCTTGACCCACGCACCAGTCAAGACGGGCGGCAACTTTCGAGCTATACTTCTCGGGTGGCATCGAAAACCAATCGTAGGACGCACGCGGACGCACGCGGGTGCCTTTTGAATGAGGCAATAGGGACTTGCGCCGAATTTCGATAAGTATACTCGGAATCGGTATTCAGAAGGTAAGTCCCGCATTAATGGAGACGCTGCTCCGACTAGCGGATGACGCCGTGTATCGTATTTGATCGAGCTTGTAAACTTCCATGTCACTCAACTTCCCTTCTTCATAGTGCCATCAACAACTACTCAAGGTCATTTAAAGAACATCACAATACAACACAAATGCTATTACATTTTATTCGTACACTCGCCAGCGGGAGAAGAAAAAAAAACCGACGACAACACATTACTGCACCTTCTGCGCCTTCCAAACTTGATTCTGACCATCCCAACGGCTCCACAATTGGACAGGGGTTCCAGGTGTCGAACTGCCATGGTCAGAAAGATCGACGCAGAAGTTGGCATTGGCCTCGGGCGAAAGCCTAGCACGCAACACAGAAACCTTTGAGCAAACGGTAACACGTAAGATGTGAGAGCCAACTCACCTTACTCCGCCATCTATTCCCTGTGCGTCCTCGACACGCCACGTGTACGGCGAATCGGCAGCGACGAGCTTTACGCCGTCCTTCAAATCACCGCTGACGGAGAGATACTTCCCGCTTCCTGACTTGAGCTGGAATATCTTGTCTCCACCAGTACTGATGAAGGTCCACTGTGCAACCGGGAGAAAAAGGTCAGCGAAAGCTATTCCTTAGTTCTTGTCGGTGTGAAGAATGAAAGTGGCACAATTATACGGGACGTACCGCTTGATTAGCTCCACTATGATACCCATAACCGATGACTGTGAAATGGTAGTCAATAGTTGGGCGATGCAGGTGAAAATGAACGTACTAGAAACGTTATCACCGCCGGAAAGGTCAATGCAGGTGCCCCCTTGGGCGTTGGTGAGGGAGTAAGTGGTGTTCGCCTGGATGCTAGCCATGGTACAATTATGGGTGGATGGGAGAGGAAGTCGCTGCTGCGTTGCCCCGTTCATATATCCCAGCTGGACAAGCTATGCGCCTATGACGTTGTCATGGGTGGAAGGTGACGTCTGCTCGTGTCATCCTCCCCTAACGGTACCATTCGTAATCAATCTCACCGGCTAGGGGCTCGAATCAATGAATCATGGCCTACTCGGAATTAGATTTCAATCTGGACTGGCGTCTTACAGTGGCATCGCACGCTCCACCAACATCATAGAACATGATCGCTCCTGCCCCAAGTTTTCCTTGGGGACTGGAACTCAGAGTCCGCCAGTAAGCAGCAGTCCATCAACGTTGACGGATTTCCAAATGAAGCTCAAGTATGGTCCTCTTGAGGTTTGAGTTGTCCAATTGTCCTTGGAGGAGCTACTAGCTGAATAGCACCGGTCTCAAGTTACAACGGACTTTGCATTACCGTCAGTACACGCAACCGCGCTTTCGCGACTGGTGGGGGCAATGACTGTCAGGTGCTTGGCCGGAGTGCTGAAATCCAGGGCATCGATGTTGCCCACCAGCCGAGGATGATGTACGATGTTTTGGATTCAACATGTGGGCTGATTAGATATTCTGGCCTTTAGCTCCTAGGCCTATCATTTAAACCGTGAACGATAATGTAGAGGTGCAATCAGCCTTATGGTGCGTTCAGCACTCAGGCTAATGCTCCTGGCTCGCATCCATGTGCTCCCCTCGTCAAGTCTGGACATTACGCGGAAGACACAAAGGCAATCAAAGTCTGTTCATACGTAGAGAAGCGGCCTACTGAAGTTCAGAGTCACAGGCGTACCCGGGCACTTGATATCGATTGCCTGGTAACCCCTTTTCACACGAGTGGCGCTTGTGGCCCCGCCTCTTTTCTCTTTCTGGTGCGGCGCCTCGACCCTCGCATATGTCTTCGTTATCGTGGTCAGCCAGGCCAGAGGATCGACAAGCTGCATGCAGAATTGTGTCAGTCGGCAACACAGCTGACCTTTGTTTCCTTTACCTAGATCATGACCGAGGACGATGCTGAATGGTCATCGTAGATATCTTTCCTGAGCTAGGACACTGTGCGGCTTGCAAGAATATGAGATCCGAGCTCCACAATGGCCGTGATGTGCTGGCGAGGTCGACGAGAGCCTTAGCCATCGTGCTCTTGGCCCGCCATTGAACGTTTCTCGCTGAGGCTCCATGGCAAAGAGAACGGAACAGAATCGGGTTGTCGCCAGTGAAAGGGTTGAACGCGTATGCATCAGATCCCAAGACCCATGGTCCCTACACGATTCCTGGATATGGTCAACTCAGGACTCCGTCAGTGGCTCCACCAACTAAAAATTTGATGAAAGAAATGTCGCGACGATACTTTGCCGATACCATCTTTGAACTTCAATGAAGATACCGTGCCAGTGCGAGTAATAGCAAATGCGAGCGGACTCAGATACGAAACCCGGGGTTGAAAGGGACGTTCGGACGTTCGGAAAAATCAACATGGCGAATCAAGGTGACCCGTGACGTGACAGGTTACTTACAGTAAGGCGGGAAGTGTGGTAATTAATGACTACATTTTTTACCTGCTAGTGGTAGATAAAAAAGTTACTTATGACAGGATGCGCAGTTGCATTTCCGAAAAAGATTACAAGTATAAAATGGCAGGTGCGTGGGGACTTGAAAGTGAGTGCAGGGTGCCAGTCCTTAGAGCGTCACGGTGGCATGGCAAGTTAGACTAGACTACATTGTTTCTTGAATGCCAACATGTCTGTGAGGTAGAGGAATGGAATGGAATGACAACGAGCCGCGATGAGGGGTTGGGAGCGCAGGTGGTATGCATCGCGTTGGCCTTGAGATCGCGCTCAGCGTCAGCTTTGGCGATGTTCCGAGGGGCCCCGACATCGGCATCGGCACCTACGGATGGAAGCGGACCGGGTCAAGCGGGCCGATGCTCTCGAAAGCGGCTAGGCCGGCACAATTAATGCTACGTGGTTGTTCAAGGCCGGTCACCAACGGGTTGGGGGAATCCCATACGAAGGTGCCTTCCTGCTCTAAGGCGGGCTCGGGCTGCACGGGGAACCGGGTCGAGCGGGCCGATGCTCGAAAGCGGCTAGGCCGGCACAAATGCCACGTGGTTGTTCAAGGCCCATCACAAACGGGTTGGAGATATCCCATACGGAGGTGCCTTTCTCCTCCAAGTCGGGCTCGGGATCAAGGGGTGGAGTGCTGATGCAGTTGGAGTGGGTGTGTGGTAGGGGCCACGTTTCCGGCACGAGTGGGAAGGGCTCCAGCGGGGGAGGGTAGGAACAGGTGCGGCGAGGAGATGTCCGGGTGTTTGAGTCGGATGCATGATTGAATGAATGCTCAGTACTCTGCACCGCATACAAGGTCCCCCTCAGGTGCTCACAACGGCTCAGCGACGACAGGTAATCGGCGGATCAGTAACGACGTAAATTAATGCGCCCGACCTATGGAACCATGGATGGCTCCCCGAGGATGTATGCGAGCTACTTCAAGTTTCTGTCCGAAGTTGCTATCGCTGATGAATATCTTTGAAGAACAGGGCGCAGCGCTGTCAATTGACTACCTTCTCCCCCTGTCGGACGCATCTGGCTCCTTACACAAGCATCTTTGAAAGCTGGCGGCCGAGCGAAATGAAGCAAGGCGGGAGCAGTTCAAAATGATGTTGCAGACAGGCTGCTGGCGATGGTTCTGACTTGGAGTTCATTGTAGTCGACGAACGAAACAAGCAATGGTATTTGACTATTGTGGGTGATGGAGGACTGGTGTAGTTGATCGCTACATGCTGGACAGCGACGCGCGAGCTGGCACGAGATGCACTTCCTTTTTTTGGTCTCACGCGGGAAAAGAAAAATAAAGTGTTTTGTCATTACTTTCCGTTGAACCAGCTGTAATAGGCCAGGATTGTGGGCGAGTGCCAGTGAACGAAGAGGTCAACGGCGGTCTCATGGCTCGGTTTGCCAAATCCACGAGTTGAAACGTCGTTGTTCATTATCGCTCACATCGACCTGGGCAACCAACGGCCGGGACTCGCATAGCTCGGAGACTCTGAAGATGGGAGCAAAACTCAAGACTTTTGTTTTGGGTATGTTTGGCACACGGCAACCGGCCCAGAGTTACTCTTGCCGGCCTGACCAGAGACACTGTCAGTGACCTATTCCGCAGCGTCTGGCAATAATATTGTTGTCGAGTCGTCGTGCGCAAATTGTCAATCGTTTACTACGGACTGGCCTCCAGGGCTGCAACAGTCGTAGGACCATACACGCGCTGGGACAACCTAGCCACTGGCTGGGAGCAATGCTGCCGACTTCAAGTTCGAACTTGGTCAGGGGCATGGTACTTCGGCTCTTCCACATCTTCGCAATATGCAAGTTACTGACGTCACGGTGCGAGGGAACTTGTCGGTCTATCGTAAGGTTGCACGGGCAGTGTCCAGGGCATTATCGCCAGCCGTGTTCCAGAATGCAGACTTTCAACCAGTCACTGCATCAACGCTGCGTTGCCTTTGAATAAAACCATCGGATATGTACATATTATACAGATGGAAGAGATAATAGGACGGTTACCGAGGCGTAATACCAAACACGCACGAGGCTCTACCGAAACATATCTGTTTGGTTTTTGGTTGTTGTCATGCCGTCTCAGCGATAGGGCGATGAATCATACGAGGGACTTGCAAAGCATACTCTCCAGCCTGCAATACTCTGGGACGATAGCCGCATACGTCATGAACGCGTCCACGTCCGCCTCCGCCACCTTGGCCAGCCCGATCTGTGCCTCCGAATCTGACGTCGACATCGCCGTAACAGGCGTCAGACTCGTCGTTTGGGGCGTAGACCCCACACCGCCGTTACTGCTGCCGTTTGCCCCAGGGCTCGCACCACCCCCGCCCAGCTCTGGCGTCGTGAACGCCGTTGAGGGCACACCCGACCCGACGCTCGTGCTCGTGTCAATTGTCGACGACGTGAGCGTACGCATCCGGCCAATATCTCGGCCGAGATCCCGGTCCGCAAAGCCACCCGCGAACACAGACGCGTTGAGTAACCCGCCGCTGCGCTCCATCTCCTCTACTTCGTCCTCTTCTTCCTCTACGACGACGGTGGAACCGAGCCCGGATCGCGGATGTCCGAACGGCGTGCTCGTGCCGCTGTTGGCACCACTTCCGCCCAGGCCGCCGCCATTCCCGCTCGTGCCAGGTGCATTCACATTCGTACGCAGCGGCGTCGCACCGGATGCGACCCACCGTTTCCCATGTAGTCTCCGTATTTCCTCCTCAAACCCGCCGAGGCCACGGCCAGTGCCCGTACCGCCGCTGGCAGAACTACGTTCCTTGCCCCAGATCCAGCGTGCGAAATAGGCGCCGCCCAGAGCAGCCCGACTGGGGAAGCCGCCCGCAGGCGCGTTGCGATGTGGCACGACTTGAGCAGAGTCTACTTGTGTACTTGGCATAAACACGGGGGCGTTGAAGACGTCCCCGACCAGATTGGCGACGGAAGGAAAGTTCGCGGCCGCTCCCGTCACCAACATCCGAGCTGGCAAAGGCGAGTAATCGTAGGGGTCAAATGGAAGCCCAAGACTGGTCGCACGGCTGCTCGGCGCTGATGTGGAGATTGGACTCGGCCCCGGCGTCTGGACATTCCCACGATTCCGGTTGCTGCTAGATCCGAGCACCCCTGTCGAGATCATTCGGGACCATCGAACGCGGAAAGAGAGGACCTGGCTTTCGAGAAGACACCGTGGATTTGCCCGAAGGTCTCTGAATTCGTTGACCTTAATACCCGTTTCAAAGCGGTAGATTCCTTTGACATGTGATAGGGGGTAGCTATCGCCCTGCAACAACCAAAAGCTGAAGAGTTTGTCGTCGAGCCTGCATAACATGTATCATGTGTTAGAGTCGAAAGTCCTAGATGGTGTGCACGTACCCGATAGAGCCTCCTGGAGGAACTATGGCCACCAGACGATCAAAAGCACTCCAGCTCTTGGTGTACATGTCTCGAACCAAAGCACGAGGAACGTCAGCATTTCTAAAATTCAACGTTGAATAACAGCCAACGACACAAGGTATGGTTCTACCTGCTCGTCAGCATAGTAATATATCTTCGTTTTTCTCCGGGGTCCTGAGCAGGATGCGGGAATAGGGTGTAGAGGCGAGTGGGATGATAATGTTGTGCAGGTGTGAGGAGTGTGTCCATAGGTCCAAATGATAGTACAGCGTCTCCGGGAGACGGGCAGAGAGAGAGATATCCAGAAATATAATCAGAAGTAAATGGGGCGACGACAGTATCTGAACCGGACAAAAACAACTCAGCCATACACATCTATATCGCGTGCGTAACACTTACCAGGTTCAAACCCGTACCGCTCACAGAGATACCGCGACACATTCGCGACTTTTCTACCGCTCGCCATATCGACTTCGCCGAGCCATCCTCGTATCCTCCGTCCCTCCTCTCGGCTCCCACCGACAATCTCAAGCACGCCCTCGTCCCAGTGGCCCTGAGGGGGGGCACCTTGCCCAGTAGTGTGCACCCACATGCCAGTGGCACATGCCTCTGCTTCACCTAAGTTTACCCATTCGCCGACAATCATACTCGCGACAAATGTGCTCGCGAGCTGCACCTTGCCCGTACGCGCCCACACGTCCGACGTCCATGACTCCCGGATGCGAAGGAGTTGTGCTGAAAGGATGGATGCGTTGGCGCACGTACCGACGCGGGCAGCCATGATATCGGGGCCCCCGAGTAGTGCTTCGAGCGCGAGGGCATGGGTGTGAGCGGACGTGTCTTGCGCGACGGGAGTGTTGGCTAGCGAGAAGGTGTTGGGGAGAAGTTGAGAATGAAGCGGAAGTCGCGGGTCTAGCGCGGGAAATGAAGGGATCGGGGTTGATTTCCACCAAACGACGGCATGCTACGGAGCAGGGCACGGACGGGACAATGTCGGATTAGAGACAAACAAAACACCCGACATAGACGTGGGGCGCACCTGGGCACAACCGCCTACAGATTTTATTCTCGTCACGTCGTAATTTCTGGAAAGCTTTTCGAGCAGAAAGTCTGGATGAGTTCAAAGGTGGGCCAGGGTAAAATGTCGAAACACGTGCCGAATAAGGTTACGATCGAGGATTATAAAAATGTCCAAATTAGTAAATCGATGATATCTGAAAATTTTGATTCCGCAAAAACGACGCACCAAGTGCTTTGACCCACATATCTACCGGCGTGGTATACGCATCTCCCGGAGTCGTGAATATGCCACCCTGAGTCCTTACTGAGAGTCAGCACTACTTGACATATGCGATGAAGATGGTAAGCCCAGAAGATAAGCGAGGATGCAAGGGGACCGACAGCGAGGCTAAGGGAACAGCAAGATGCAAGAATACACTCACTGATACTCTGACAGCTCGGAATCAAAGTCTACACACTCGACGCCCACAAGCTCCAGGCTCTCGTCGACGATCGATGCGCGGAGCTGGTCGGTAGCGAGTTCGAGTCCGAGAAATAGAGCGGGACCCGTCTTGGACGCAGGGGCCATGTTTTTAAGATCAAAAAGAGTTCAGTGCGGAGAATCGATAGATACTATAGAGGTATGGGATATAGTTGGCAGGTGGAGGGGTATCGGGTATAGATGAACTGATGAAACGATTCGGAGAGCGCGAGGGAAAGCAGCACGCCGAGTTGAGAGACAGGCTGGTCGTGGGTGTCCTGACGGTCGTAACGAGAAGGAGACGAAGAAAAGAAGAACAGGAAGAACAAGAAGTCGAAAGGCGACTGTAAGCGATGCGAAGTGCACCTCCAAATTCGATTTCTTCCCACGCTGCCTACATAACATGATCACAAAGGCGCATGGCAGTGGCATTCTCCATTACTTCTCGTCCACCTCATCCAGCTCATGCGCAAGCTTGACGACATCGTTCTGGCCAGGGTTATGATCAAGGTCCACCTGTATAACAGACGCGATACTCACACCCTCGCGGGCAATCTTGACGGCCGGGTCGCCAGATCGCGCCTTTCGAGTCACGACTTTGCCCTGGCGTGGCTCAGGTGATCCATGTGGCTGGCGACTAGAACACATGCACACCTTGTTACTCGTCGCCTTGGCGGCACCTTCCTCGATGATGTCTGCAATCCTACCGTGGGCCCGTCCGCCGCCCCACTTCCAGCTTGGCGCCACTCAATGTAGGTGTGATGAACAGGCGCAAGCGTAGGCACTCACAAAACCTCTTTTCCTTTCTCAAATTTGTTTTCCTCCGACATGTTCAGAGTCTGGGTTAAAAGTAAGTGTTTGAATTCCGTCCAGTTATCTATGTACTTGACCGTCCTACACTTGCATTGACGTCATCGACTGCACACGTAACGGATTAGGTGGGAACTACACGAACTGGCTCCCACAGGACATAACTCATCCAGATTCTACACTCGTCCAGCGCCACCTGTAACGCCATGAGCCACTGAGCGAAGCTGTCAAGAAAGCCTCACTCACGTGAGAAAGTCCAAGGACATCTTTGATGTCCAGGACCACGTCGCCCACCGTCTTGCCCGCCTCATGTAGGTAATACTGCCATGATTCGGGGGGCGAAGGCCTAACCGCTGCTCTGCAAGCGCAGATACCGGCTTCTGCATCAGCCTTGAAGTGGCTCGCCAACGCTGAAATCAGGCTGTCGATAAGCGCGACTGCCGTAAGCGTGGAAACCGGGTGTTGTAGCGCGTCAGGCTCTGAACATCGGGTTGCGCGATCAGATACTACAACCACCGCTCAATGAATGGTACTCACCGAGCAATACTTCGAAGAGCTGTTCCCATGCCAAGTGTTGGACGACTGCCCAACCGTTTGGCATCATCCCGGCTACCCTACGCAACGTAGGCAATGCATTCCACAACTCGTCCATGAAGTCTTGTGGCGTGTAGCTCCGCAGTGCAAAATTGAATGAGTACATGATGTCGCGCTGTGCAACCTGAAATTCGCTACATCAGCAATGGGTATGTGATACTGCTGACCTGCTTACCTCGAGTGCCTCGTGGGTCATTGGGTAGCGCGCCATCGCCAAAAAATCGGTAGCGAAGACCGGATGGAGCGGCGGTAGGCAATCACGGTTCAGCTGACAATGTTTTAGGCGTTGCTCAACAGCGAATAAGTCATCACTTACCTTGACACTCAAAGCCAAGCATGCGACCGCAAGTTCCCAAACACCCGGCCAGCCGGGTTCGAGGTACTCGTCCTTACATATCTCCGCCCATAATTTCGCTTTGCCAGGAAGAAGGAAATATCTGAGAAACACGTGTGCGGCGTAGAACCGCGTTTCACGTGAGTTCGTCAGTTGATCATAAAGATCAACTGGGAGTTCACGTCGAGTCGTGGTTTTGCACGATACGGGTTTCCCCGAAAGCCCCTGATAAACGAGGTGAGCATTGCAGCAGATACACAGATGCCGTTAGGTAGACTAACCTTGAGTATCCATTCCGTAACCTCTGCTCTGAGATCATCTTTGATGCCAAACATACTCGACCACGCGGACCGAATAACACCCCTTGGATTGAGTTTCAAGTGCACCGAACTCTGGCTTCCTTCGGACCCGATTACTCCTCCACACTCACTACGCCTGGGATGCGAGCAGGAGGAGCTTGTACCGTCTCGTCGCCGAGATGGTGGAGCATCCTCCTGCGTCGCCTCCACAGCCGTTGTGACAGCCTCGGACAAGAGGGAAGGTAGACCCTCCCTTGTGCGCTCGGAGTGTTCCCTTTCGAGGAGAACCTTAAGGCGATCAACTGCGCAGTCTTCTGCACAACGAACAGGTGCAGGTCCAATATGCGCGGGGGGTGCGATGATAGGAACTGGGGAAGGAATCGCTGGGATACTCGGCATAGATCTTCGGCGATAATATGGGATCGTTCGGAGCAAGGGGTTTGCTCTAGATCTAGCATAATCCTCGGAATTGGGCATCGGGGTTGCTGGAACCGTTGGTGGATATTCTGGCGAGGCTCCATCAGCTGGCGAGCGGTCGGGAGAGGGGTAGAAAAGATAATCCTGAGAGGATGCATGCGTATAGATGAGTGATCACATCCACATCTAAACTATGGAAGTGACCATACCGTGGGCTCTTCTGAGCATGCAGATAGTTCGGACCTCAAGGACTGCGCGCGTCGTAGACTCGCAGGTTCCTTGGCGGGGTATTCGAGGGTCGACCCAACGCGGCGGGACGTAGTTCGATCGAGCTTGACCTTCTTGGGTTCCGGTGGTTCATCGACCGAGGTGCGACGGCGTTTCAGGCTACCATCAAGGGCAGGACCCGCCGACGTCGATGTGATCGACGCTTTTTGCCGAGGCGGTCTGGACGGGCCGGCTTCGTTTTCATCTGCCCTGCTTCTCGTCACTGTGGCATCGTGGGCTCTGGCGTTCGTTCCATGCAACGCAGTAGGTTTCAAGTCGGCGGGTATCACCGAGGCCAGGGAGGGACATCCGGCAACGGCCCACTCGAGGAGACACGGCACCAAGTTGTCCGGGAGAAGGGACGCTGCATTGGATTCATCGAGTCTTTGAGGATGGTTCGTTTGTTTGCTCAACGAACGCGCGCATATATCCTGCGTATTCCCTTCGGAGACGTCTCCTTCCCGTTCTTTCGTCGAGGGCGAACGCTTACCAGGTGGCCGAAGGTTATCCATGCTGGGGCTGGAGTAGCGATGGGAAACACAGACTCTGGGTGTTATCGGTAGGGAAACAGAACCGGCCACTGAGGTCGGGCCAGAATTTATGCGGTCTGGAGATGGTGCTTTGACACTCCATTGGTCCAAGTCCACAGCTAGGTCCACAAACTCGGGTGGGGAAGAGGAGTCCGGCGGGGGTATCACATCAGGCGATTGCCACTGGTCCAGGTACACGTTTTCTTGAGTACTATTGTTCGTCGGAGCGCTCGCCGACTGGTGGGGCCCACATTCGGGGCGTGGTATTGTACCAATTACCTCTATTTCAAAATTGAAGTCCGGATTTTGATTTTCCACAGCGCGTCCAAAAAGATGCTCGAAATTGATCGCGTGTCGGTCCAGTCGGTCCACAACAACTTGAACGCCTGCTAGTTTCTCGAGACCATCATCGAATGTGGAAAACGACGGTAGAGGGGTTGATATGGACCAAGGGGAACCATAGCGTCCGCAGATACAGTAGGGCCCTGGCAGAGAACAGAGCCAGCAGTCTGAAACTTTGTTGCGGAGACTCATCGGAGGGATGGCACAAGGAGAAGCGATGCATCGGAGAAGCGACTAAGTATGTAGGTAAGTTAGGGGCAATGAGTTATCTCAAAATGGAAGCGCGTCCGAACTTTGATCGATTCCGAGCGCATCATCAATTACTATGCGACCCGACGATGTTTGGGGCAAATTCCCTACCGCAATCTAATACACATACACTAATCACCAAAGATCCGCATGATCAGGTCGAGCGGTGGATGTTTCGATCTGTCCGGTTTGAAATAACAAAACGTGTTTCTCGACTCGAACCTTTCGGTAAACTCTCATTTTACGTGAATAATGACCACTTATTAGGTAGGACGGAAGGCGCTACTCTCGGAATTTTGGCCTGATGGGAAGCACTCTTGATACTATGCTGCCGAAGCGACACCAAAAGAAGCTCTAAAATGTCATTGACAGTTGAGCGAGCATCAAGACCCAGGCGAGTACCCGACGGGAATGCGTTACGCAACACCTCGCGCCGCCATGGTTCTAAATACCATATTGACTTTGAGCTACTAGCGCGCATGCCCGACTCTTCTCTGCGAAGTGTCAAAGCACTCAAGGCCTACAGCGACGGGGATATATCATTACGTTCTTTAAACAAAGAATGCCACTTACGCAGGGCAATAAATAACGATAGCGAGGACGGCAAGGATTGTGTCCCCTTTCACATGTCCCAACGCAGCGTACAATGCAGGGGCAAGCAGAATAAGTCCACATGCAGCAAGTGAACGGAAACAACGATGCGGCTGTCACTGAAATATCAAAGATGTCAGTTGATGCTCGCGGGGAATCTGCCTTCCCTCAACTCAAACATTTTCCTTTCAATACGGTCAGGAGACAGTGCACGTCATAACTGAGCTGAAAAGAATTACCAAGAGCCTGCGAGTGGGCCAATCACAGGCCCTGGCCAAGCAGTGGTACGTTAAATAGCGACTGCTCGACCTCGTTTTTCCCTATGCCAACAGTCAGCAAGGCTATCACCTACGATCTGATGTTACAGGGATGAATGTAATGAGATGACTCCTCAAAATCTGTAACTCGTACCGTGACGGATGCGCTACCTTCGAGGACAGCAAGAAAGCGAAATAAAAGAAACAGTAATTTGTGCTGTGCGAAACCACATCCAAGATTCCACACCGGATGACAATCGGTCTTGGATTAGTAGATCTTGAATGTGACATTCAAGTACGCACGCACCATAATACCATACGTTTTCCAGTTGTAGGACTCGAGATTGTCCATAAATTTCATGTTATTAGTAGGTTAGACTGTTCACGCGCAGGCGAAGTAAAAGAAAGGAAAAGAAAAAAATAGCCCAATGGCAGTTGCGTAGCTCATTAGACTCGGATTTGTTCATGCGGCGGGACCCCAGTATACTCCCTCAAGATGCCGCCGCCGGGGTCCAGATAAATATTCTTAGTACCAATAGCAAACAGGCTGATTACATGGCATATCCGGTGAGTTCAGGGCAATTGTCCAGCTTGCCAATCCTACCAGTGCCAGTTTTCAGGCCCGACCAGTCCCATGTACCTGCAGAAGAAATGAAAATGAGCTCGTTGCTGGAGACAATGGTCCGCACCAGCACAAGAACCAGCACCACAGTTAATCGCGAGAGCTTCACCTTCGCCGGCCATGTGAATTTTGGTCGTTCCGGGGAAGAAATTGATGTCCTATCAATCGGGGTGTCAATATCCTAACTAGTCCTTTGCTTTTCGGCTCACAGATATGATGACGCCGGTTCCGGGATCCCCCAAAACTTGTGGATAGCTCTGAGTTATAATTATACCATACGAAGTACAATTTGTGGCAGTGTTATCCTACGTCTGTAATAAGTGATGACGTTGATAAAATACAGTAGGTTCACATACAGAGTACACGACGCGAGACACTTTACTGTTAGTCGCGTCCCTGTGGGTTTTGATCCGGAATGCTTGCTGGCTACAAACATCAAGTAATTTGAACAGGCCGTATTGGAATTGAGGTACCTATTGACCACTGTATTTCCCTGGATAGTGACGTCCTGGACATCAACATTGGAGGTGATAGAACCCTAGCAGTATCAAATGACGAAAATGTGTCTCAAATCGGCAAATCCACTCACAATGGATATACCGTGCCCACTTTCGCAGTAATTATCATGGAATGTGATATTCTGACCCTTGTTGACAGCTAGGCAGTCATCCTGGAGGTGAGATGAGCCATTTTATTGTCTGAGGAAATACTGATGTACCTGGTTGATCACAACGCTGCATACATTCGGTTCAATGAAGGTGCAATTCAAGGCAGTTTTACCTCTTTTGGATCGTGACATCATTCCCAGTGACACCGAACCCGTCAGTATTTCGCCCTGCGAATGGGATAAGCTCCAAGCCATCTTTTGTGGATTGAAATGTCCTTCACCAGCAGGTTCGCCGTTACTTTTTGCATTAGGATAGTTTCCCTGGCCTGTAGTTACTATGCGTGGGTCGGGGAAACCTCCATTGGAATGGGTCTCTCACTGTCGTCTACAACCACGCCGCTGACAGTCAATGGACCAACATTGTCTATGGAGAAGCATCTCTCCGGAGAATTGACAGCGTGAACATCCTGAGAATGGATCATTTATGACTCTGATTACCCTCGCGGGCTGAACCACGCACAAACAATGTTCCCGACATCCTGATGCTGAAAAGACATCATGCTATGATACTGATACGAATTCTAAGAGCGTACGCACCTCATCATGGGGCTGGGTTTCGTGACGCCGCCTGCGCCTCCGAGACCATCCTACAATGAATTAGACACAGACATGCATTATCCTACGAACAGTTGCTCCAGCCGCCTTACCCAGTAATATGATCCTCCACCGTCCCAGAGTTGACTGTTTCCGTTAACTGAAGCCGCATCAATTGCGTTGGTTAATAGAAACAAGTCCACGCCAGAGGGATATTTTAGTCAGCTCACATGTGATCCCTTCCCCTCTGTTGCAATATCAGGTTAGCAAACGGGTTTGGTGAACCAGACGCACTGAACCTCAAAAAGTGGACCTGTCCAACTTTGGTTTCCAAATACAATGTCTCCTACTGGAAACAGTTGACGGGCGGATAAATTCGACTACAAGACACCACTCACAAACATTGACAGTGCTACCTGGCAGCAAGTTCAGGCTAAACGTCTGCCCAGCGGGTACAATAAACCCGTTGATGTTGACGGTCGCGCACTTGACTGCACTATCCACATCGTTCAACGACGATATCGTACCCACACAACGGCTAGACAAGGTCGTTTGCCGCCTTGCCTTTGCAAAAGTAAGGAGCGGAAAAATTGCAAGGAGTGGAAGCATCCTCGGCAGCTGAAGTCCTGATGAATGGCGATCATCTCCAGCGACCATGTTTCCATTTATATAACCTCTCGGAGCCAGATAACCTGACGGGAGCGTCACTGTGCAACGCGAAATCGGCAGCTGTAGTAATCTTTTTTTAAGGATGGCAGCATAGTGCCAAGAAGAAAGACCCTAGTAACATAGCTGCCGGCCTGCAACCAATACCCACGTTGTTGGTCTTCCGCCGGAAACATGTAATAAGTTGACATGACTTCATCCGCGATCCCGTGTGTGCCATTGCGATCTACACGATTTCTATGGAAACGTAAGTTGGTAATCCGCTGAGTAGTGCATTTGCAACACGTCGAATGGCCAGCGGTTTTTCGGCGCATTGGAAAAAGCTACGAAGAACTTTGGGACCTGTCTGTGAGCACGAAAGGGGCACTTACGCTTTGGAACGGATGCACTACTATGGACACGCGCTGACTCGAGGGAATATCCAGGCCACGAGCACGTGAGCAGAACTTGGGCAGTGGTTTGAACTTGAGTTTGCTCAGGCTCTTCATCGAATTGGAGTCGGAGTTTTGATTCCGTGGACAAACGGATGATAATGTCACCGTTCAGATCCAAGGGTACATACGTACCTGGCAAACTTGCCGACCCAGTCATACTGCTGTCCGTGCCTGGACGGCAAAAAGTTCAGGCTAATACCTCAAGGCCTCATGGCCCATTGGTGACGCGGCGGGATCATGCGACTGGCAGGCTGCCAAAGTACCAAAGATCGATGGAGTGAATGTACGGGACGCTTCGTTCATGCCTAGTCCGGATCATCTGGGTATGGAAATGGATTTCTACGCTGTGGGTAGCCACACATAGCACGCAAATGAAATATATGCAATGAAGATAATCGTCCACCCGGCGTAAGCGTCATCCTGTGCAGGCACCGATGACACCCGGCGTTAACAGCCCACGTCACATCACATCTCCCCCCGTCCTAGATCCATGCCCATATGCCCCCAGTCGATCTCCTCCCGGCGCGGCACATACCCTCCAAACGCCGTCAAGTCCGACAAATGGCGCATCGTCGGCCGACCGTGTGGACAGTTCCACGGCTGGTCCATCGTCCCCATATGCCGCACGATCTGAGCGCAATTCCGTCATCCATTCACAAGCACCACCAACAGAAAACACGTACGGCCGTCATCTGCGGCTTGTCGAGCGCCTTGCCGATCATCACGCTCCGCCGGCAGGCTCGCATCGCAAACATGGCGCGCGCCTTTGAGCAGCGCACCATCGAGCCTCGCGGGCGGTCTTGCATCAGGTGCAGGAGCTCCTCGAGGTCTGTTCGTATGGCGTCAGCGAGGGCGGGAGCGTCCGTCGACACCAGGGCTGTACCTTTTATGTCGAACACCGTGTCCTTGGACATGGGCTGCGCGACCAGCTCTAACCGCATCCTCACTCCGTCCGCGCGCTCACCCGAGACGGCCTCTTGCTCCTCAACCTGTCGCAGCTCGAACCCGTTCGACTGCAGCACGTCCATGTTCTCCATCGCGAGCATCTCGTCGGCCGCTGTGAGCTGCAACTGCTGTGGCCTGCAACCGCAGTGTGGGGGGGCCCATCAGTCACACGAACCTCCCGCACTCGTCAAACACGTACCGAAAGAGCTTCTGGGACGCAATCACCGTTTTTTCTTGCAGCGTCTCGAAATTCCACTTTTCGTCTGCCGCGTGCTGATCGACAATGAACAAGTCGTCCATCGCGCCCGTGCCTTGGGTCCGTTTGCGCACGATGATGAATCCGAGATTGAACTGCCCCACGACCGTCATATGCTCAAAGTCCGTTTTGGAAATGATCCGCGAGAGCGCAGCGGAGGCGATAGTGTCCTCTGCCGCGGTCTCGAGATTGGCGGACGACACGGCGGAACGGACCGTCGAAGTGGGCGTCGCCGCGGCTGGGCTTGTCGTGGACTGGGAGGACGAAAGGAAGGAGTACATGTCCAGGTAATAGGCACCGATGCGAATCAAGTCCACGCGCAGCGTTACCAAGTCAGTGTCTGACTCAGTATGTGTGTTCGTAGGTTTTGAAGGTGGCTCAATTGTCTTGTCCGCTGGGGGGACGTAGGTCCCGACCAGGGTCGACGAGAATGCCCAATCGTCCCCAGACTCACCGGCCTCATCTGCGACCACTTCCGGAGCAGAAGTAACAGCGCGCGGAGGTTTGGAAACACCAGACGGCTCGTCGACATCCATCGCGTGCTCGCCGTCAGAGGGCACGACCATCGTCACCTGCGATGAATCGCTCCCCGCTCTCCGCCTATTCTTCTTCCCCGTCGCTAAACGCTGTGCGCCTTCGTCACCGACATCATCCAGTTCGTCGATCTCGTCGTCGCTCTTCCCTTCCTCGTGCTCCCGACCGTCCCTGACATCACCCTCACTTCCGCTTTCAGATTCGCTGTCCCTTGCGTCCGGGAATGCCTTTCTCCCGCTGCCAATGAACTGACTTAGACTCGACCTGAAGCTCTTCCTTTTCGTCCGGACTCGATCCGCCTCGCTGGACAGCCGCATCCGCTTTCGTTCTCGCCCACCGTCTGCATCCCCGTCCGTCCGAAGATTCCAAGCTGCGCCGCGCGTGCTCAGGACGGTCTGCACCGAACAAGATGCGTCAGCGAGGTTCGTCGGCAGGCACCTGGGTGTCTTAGAACCCGACGAGGCGATAGGTCCGCGCACGACCTGCGGGGCAGGGTCTTGTTTGCTGCTGCTCGCATTCTTCGGCCGGCTCTCGCGTTGCTCTTTCGGGTCCTCGTCGGAGTCAGGAAAGAAGAGCGGCTCGGACGCGGCTCGCTCCATATCGACCATGCCACCGTTCCCTGCGTTCCTCCCTTTTCGGGCGCCACTGACGCCACTTTGAAGTGTTTTATCACATGGCCTAGGCTGCGCGACGAGCGTCGGTTCAGGCTCAGGCTCCGCTTCCGACTCTTCATCGGGCTCGTCCAGCATGATCGGTCGGTCCGGCCCGGTGCTGGCAAGACATGGCGGTGCATAATCACGTTCTACATCCAGAGTCGAAGACACACGCTCGGGTTGGGATCGTTCCTTTCCCGTTTCTCGCGTTCGTTCTCGCGTCTCGATCGGCTGCTTTGCTTGGTTTTTTGTTTGCTGTGCGACCTGCATTTGGGAAGGCTGAGACGTTACATCATAGGTGGACCGGGCGGCCGAAAACGCAGTTTCCAGTGCGGTCTGTGTGTAGATGTGAGATGGATAATTATGGGGCGCCACACACATACCCTGAGAGCTTGGACGAAATTGTTCTCGCTGTGCAAAAAGATGGTGCGCTTGTCAGGACTGATGTTGATGTCGCAGGCGTCTGTGCACCGCGATCAACGCAGTCCATTGATGGAGATGATTTGTCATCACTTACTCGTAGGCAAGATGATGTTGGCGATGACAAAAGGGGACTGGTTGATGTTGAACGTCCTGTACACTTCATTGATGGCCTTTTGGACCTACAGCGATATGTCAGGGCGATCAGTGTGCAGCATCGGATGGACCCACCTTGCCAGGGTTGTAGGGCCGCCCGTTGACAAAGAAGAATTGCCGATCACTGCTCGTCCGACCTGCGCCGAGGGCGAACTTGGAAATCAGGCCCTGGACCTTGACGGGAGTGACGATTGAGCTGATGCCATCGTGGTCAGGATACTGTATACAGTCAAATGGATGCGCACATGTCGTTGTCAACCCGCCTCTGGATCGACTTTTCCGTCTCCACGTCAAAGGAAAGATCGAGATCGACGACGTTGTCGAGAGCCCTGGACCCCCATACAGCAAGGACGGAGGCGCGTATAGAGGGTGATCCGTCTGTTTTGAACTGCAGGACTTTGCGGCTGCGCCGAGTGAGGACAGTCCAGCGTTCCGAGTGGCGTCAATACTGACCCACCTTCGGTCTGATTGCTCACTGCAAGTCGTACGCCCTTGTGTTCCAGTGCACACGGCACGACAGCATACGCGTACAGGAGGTTCAGGGCCTTTTGAAATTCGCGCTTGGTGTTTCTCTCGAATTCCTTGCGCCGCACAGGGAGCGGCTTGAATAGGTTCGTGACTGCGATGGTCGTCCCCTTCTGTAGGCAGGTGTCAGCACTGGAAGGCATGCGACAGGATGACGGACTTGGCGGGCAATCTTGCATTTTGAGTGCGCTCTGCCGTTTCTGTCCATCTCGATGACAGTGCCCATGGGTGCCTCGGACGCCGTCGCTGTCGTGACGGTGAGCTCGTCGGTGAGAGCGCATAGCGACGACAGGGCCTCGCCGCGGAAGCCAAACGTGAGCACGCGAGAAAGGTCCTCAAAAGTGGACAACTTGGACGTGTGGTGCTTGAGTGCTGGTGTGCGTGAGCATGGGGATGTTGCAGATGGGTAGACTGACCGATGCTGTCGTGGTCCTTGGGGGCGATCCCGGAGCCGTTGTCGACGACCTCGACGGTCTTGAGGCCATGGTTGTAGAAGCGGACCTCTTGGGGGCTGTTGAGCAGGCGTGTGAAGCTGCGACAGGCTTACCTATGGACGTTGCGCCGGCGTCGAGGCTGTTCTCGACGAGCTCCTTGACGGCGGACTGGAGGTCGACGACGACCTGGCCGGATGTGATGCGGTGGACGCTGTGAGCATCGATGGGCGTGATGGCGCTCATTGCAGTGCTGCAAGAACAATAAAGCTCCGTCGACACGAGGCTTGGACCTGACCGCGATGCAGACGCACAACGACGTCCAGCTCACCCGCACGATGCTGCTCGACCTCCTCGACGACCTCCAGCAGCGCACCGTCCAGGTGTTTGGCTGCCAGATACGCCTCTTCGTCCACGGCGGCGCGGTCATGATCCTCCACCCGCTCCTCTCGACCTCCTCAACTCGCAGGACAACCCGCGACATCGATTACATCCGCCGCGCATTCGGCCACGAATGGCGAAAGAAGGGCGTGTACGACGCCGAGGACCGTCTCCAGACCTGCATCAATGCGACCGCCCACAAGTTTCGAATCGGGTGCGTGCTTCTATCACCAGCCTCAGCTCGTCCTGAACGACCGCCAGCACAGACTGGATGAACGCCGACCCCGACGTCGCCCTGCCGTTTGCGAGAGAGTGCGTCTGACCTTGCTTCGTCTCCCCAGACTGACCCCCGCCCAGCCAGCACGGGCGCATTTACGATCCCATCTACTACGACTCCAAGCAACCCAACAACGTCGACATGAACACCATCTACTCCTCCTCCGGGCTCACCCTCATCAGCGTCACCATGTTCTGGGGTGTGGCGCTCAAGCTCGTCCGGTATCGCAAGGAGGACCCGACCGACATCGTCGCCATGCTCCGCCATGGCACCAAACTCAACGGCGTGCAATGGACGCCGCATATCATGGAGAACTGGATCAAGACCCTCTGCTGGCCGATGGGCTACAACAGCTACCACCCGCAGCGGATTGACGAGCTCAGGGACCGCATCCAGGACGCAGTGAGGCTCCTTCAGAGCTCGTCCGACGACTTTACGGCGAAGAAGAGCTATGCGCAAACTAGGATGCGCCGCTCCTCGATGCACGACCGTCGCGCACCGAGCCCGCAGCCGCACGTGTCCCTCGCCACGACCATTGACGTCTCCCTCAGTCACTCAGGGTCGCATCCCCTGAGCCCCCTGAGCAGCCCGACGAACTCTATTCACATCACCATGCCGGAGCCATGGTTCCCCAAGGCTCCGGTCGTACCCAGCGCGCGCGCATATTAATTACTTCTCTGATACCCCGGCTGGCCCGGGCTTGCCTGTACGCTTGCATCTCACACTGTCGTATATCAACACGCTGTGTATCGCATATGTATTTCTCTGCCGTTCTTTCATATTACATGTATCTCGCGCTAACTAGAATCCGTTCCTTACTACGAGTCATAACTACATATGTTGCGCTAAAGTACTAGAGGACAAATGTCTAAATAAATAACCGAGTTGTCCCGGTCTCTATCATTTTCGGTCTGTGTCGCTACGTCCGATATGCTCCTTAGCGGGCGTAGGTGAGGAGTGGATGGATTCCCATATGCTGCCCCATGGGACCGCATAAATGCCGGCGGATCCCCAAAAGGGCTCTTCCTGCTCGGGTAGCCGGGGTGCAAGAGAGTGACAGGACACCTCTCACGGGCATATTGATAAAGCCTCTGCTGGCTGGCAAGCCTCACCCCCCCTCCCTTGCTATTACCCGGCCATCAATACCAACCCCTGGGTGGGTCGTACTCCAAGACACTCCCTTAGCAGATCTATGTCTTGCTTCTAGCCCACTCCCAGTCAGCAGCTAGCTGGTAGGTCACCTAAAGGGCCCTGGAAGGGTGGCAGTTGGGGTAGCAGTAAGCCCCCTGACAGCCTACAGGAGCTTTCACAGGTTGAAACTGCTGCTACCCACCACTCCTTTCCTGTACCACCTGGCACCATGGCAGCCCAAATCTTTGGAGATGGGCCCAGCAGCTGATTACATGGGTGGCTTGACAATGACAGCCCAGGAGCCACTCTCTCACACTCTGGGTCCCAACCCCCCCAACTCACTATCTGATCAGCACCACCATCATCCTATGTATGTCTTCAGCAACAAGATCAATGGGTGGTTTAGCAACTATAATTTTATCCAGTGCCTGCCAGTGAGGCACACACTTGGCTGCTGCAAACATGTTCTATAACATGTACATAGCCTTTTCACCAGTGGGTCTTCAAGGTTCAAGGTTCAACTCATCATTATCATTGTCATATGTGCCATCATTGTGTTCATTGGCCTCTGTCTTTGGATCAACATCCACTGCCTTAGCTCCTTGATCATCTGAGTCACCCCATGGTAATGCATGCTCAATCCATGCCTGACCACCAGCACCCTCCCCTGTGACTGCACTCTCCTCTGCCAGCTCCTCTGGCCTCTAAATCAGTGCAGCCAAATTCAATGGCTTCTTGGGCTTCCACTAGCAGGTGACTACACTTTGAACAATACATTGCTGTTGCTACTATGTCAGGGACTAACACACC